>OY744612.1:51829153-52039153 GCA_963556255.1 Allolobophora icterica
CTTATTTACAGGGAAAATCGAGTTTGAATTTACACATCTGGGTCATTCTTCTCAACCTGTGTTTCACTGACTTTGTGCTCTGAATCAAAACAACGTTAGTACATCAAAATTTTATTGTTATTTATGGAGTAAGGCTTATTTATATGACATATGTAGTAAATAAAGAAGGGAAAGTGCGATAGGTGGAGGGAACTCGGCTTAATCTCTTTGTTTTTATTTTATTCTCTTTTGTTGTATTTATGTTTGCTTCAGGACATTTAATGTTGCGCATTTTTAGTGCCTCACAAAAGCCATGTAAATGTTGCGTGTGTTAATTTTAGAACATGTGAGGCTTTGCAGATTTTGAACATGCAATTAAGAATAGGCCTACACCTGCGTTTTCATCTCTGTGTCATCCCCAGGAAACATTTCCAGATCTATGTTACCACCTTCGACCATGATTGGCCCAGGTTAACATATGGTTTGGGTGATATAACCGGTGATATAGTCTAACTGTTGATGTAAACGATATCAACCAGTGATATAATCGGTATAGTGACCGGTGATATAACTGGTGATGTAATTGGTGATATAATTGGTGATGTAACCGGTGAGCTACACATTCCTTTTCGCAGACTGCAGCGACGCCAGCCTACGACAGGTCTGGGTTTTATCAACTCCATTTGCTTTTCTGCATTAGTCCTATTTGCTCGACAGAATTCGCCAAAATGTGTGATGGATGTTATAAACAGTGTATGGATCCTGTCAACAGCCAGAGTCAGTCAGCGCTGAATCTGGTGCAGAGTGCATGGAACACGGTAACCGATTGGTTGAGTGTTCGCCTTGTAACGCTGAGAGCACGGGTTCGATCCTCCGCCTCCATTGAGATGGTTATATTGTAGGGACCTTGAGCAAGTCCTTCACTCACAATTGCTCAGCGCCATCGATTGATTATTATTATTATCATTAATTAATTAATTAATTCAATTTGTAACGTGCGCATGGTCACACCGAAATGTGAATATGAGGCGCGGATAGTCAGCCGCCAGGAGAAGATGGAGTTAGATTTATCCAAGTGTTTGAAAGCCAAGGAGAAATAGTGAGTTTTGAGCCGCTTTTTGAAGGTAGAAAGTGAATCTTAGACGCGAAGAGAGAGTGGCAGTCGATTCCATTCCCTGGGGGCAGAGGCATGGAATGCACTCGAGCCCATTCGTACTTTGCACAAGTGTATGACTGAATCGATCGCATATAAGGACGAACCACCGCGCCTGTAACTATGGGCTACTTCTGCTTACTTCATTATAGTCGATTACACTATGGTGTATAGTATGGATGGTATAACTATACAATATGGTATAACTCTTCTTAAAAACCGACCGGGTGAGGTCAATATCAACAACCCTGGCATAAAAAGTGTCTTTAAACACCGGAGATTATAAGACCTACGAAATTATAAAAGGATGAAGTTTAGACGCTTTTATTGACCTTACCGTATTGGTAGTGGCGGCCACAAGATGTCGCTCAAACACCTAATCTAAGGCTAACATTATGTTCTGTTTAAACACCTTTAAATCGGTTTTTCCAAGTCCTATATAAGCGAAACTCCGCCGCTGCTTGTGCTTGTCCGGAGATCTTTAGTTGTTATCGTTCTTAATTAAATTAGTAACGCGTGAACGGTCACGCCGAAATAATAACCTCAGCCATGATTATGAAGTGTTAGCGACTTCAATTTCTTAGCCTCGGCATATAAGAGCGGGTGGCCAGTCCTCTCCCTCGCCGTCTTATCTTTACACTGATAGAGTACGGTCAGTGTACTCATTATAGCTGAGTTGGCCAGAGGACGCAGGTGGAACAGAAATCTCGAACCAAATTTTTGACCTGACAGGGATTTGAACCCCCGACCTCTTGATTGACAGTCAAGCGCGCTAACCGCTACACTGTCGAGCACCCCCGACTATAATCACTCCTAATCGAATGCCACTCCTACTGTTGTGAAGTCTGGCCCAGAAACTTGACATCAGAATGTCCCAGGTAGAAGGAGAAACTTAAGTCATGCAAAGAACGAATTTAATTAACGCGAGGCTTATGTGGGGCAGGTGAATGGTTTTGAGTTTAGCATCAGTTTATTTAACTGCGATATCAAGTGACTATCAGTTCATAGGTTTTCTACTTCCAGTACAACGACTAGACTATAGACTGTCAGATCCACCGTAGCCGTCTGACTGTCTGCCTTAATGACCCTTCGATTGTACTTGTAGGCCTATAGCTAGGATTTTATAAAGCGTCACTTCGAGATAACGCGTCAGTGGCGCTCCCAGTCCTATGCCACAGAACTCGTAGGGAATAATGCAGTCTTCAAGCGTTTGCAGGAGAGAAGAGGAGACAGAGAGAGTTGCTCCCGCAAGGGAGGGCATTCCAAGAGGCAGGACCGACAACCGCGAAGCTGTGGCGCGGTGCGGTGACAGTTCAATCTTCGGAAAGACCAGGTCTCCCTTTGTCGGTGATCGCGTGGGACGGCGACTGCCAGGGACGGTTGAAGTTAGGACTCGGGAGGTCCTTTAAGTAGATCGGAGCGCAACCGGTGATTTAGTTCCACACAAGAACCAAGGTCTTGAATAGGATGCGCTCTCGAAGTGGAAGCCAGTGCAGCTGCTGCTGCATGGATGTGGAGGTGTGGCCAAACTTAGGAATGCCACCACAATCAAGTGAGTGGCATCATTTAATACTTACTGGAGATATGTAATTTCGGTCATCTTTAGTTGGTATACGGTGAAAAAGTGCAATCTTGGGCGCAGATTGTATAAGGACAGTGAACTGTTGGCGGAAAGAGACTCCGCAGAACATTCTGTTCATATAGTAAGCTGTTTCTGTCCTCTATTTTCCCCGATTATATTATGTGACATTTAGTAGCTTATGGCGTATACAGAAAGTTATGGGTTGTGTACACGGGTGAAACTTCACTGACAGTTCCGGGCCTTTCCTGTAACATATTTGCAGAGTTTTAGCGGCAAATATAACTAATTTTCTCAGCTGTGTTTGTTAAGTGTCTGCAGTTTCTATGTCGATTTTTTAAACTTCCCAGAAACGCAGTTTTTAAATGTTCGTCTGTGAAATTTTTGTGTCTGTGGCCAATCTGAGATAAGACTTTGGCGCATTTCTTCCAATAACATCGGCAGCCCTTGGGGCATATTCAGGCGAAATACCGCGGAGTTGGAACCTTTTCCCCGAGGAATACAATTGGTCTGTCTGTCTGTATGTATGTCAGTCTGTCTGTATGTATGTATGTATGCATGCCTACCTATCTGCCTGTCTGTCTGTATGTCTGTCTGTGTGTCTGTTTGTCTGTATGTCTGGCTTTCTGTTTGTCTGTCTGCCTTTCTGTTTTTGCCTTTGTGCATCTTTCTGTCTGTCTGTGTGTCTGTTTGTCTGTCTACCTGTCTGTCTGTCTGTCTGCCTGTTTTTGCCTTTGTGTATCACTGTGTTTATTTCTGTCCCTTTGTCACATTGGTTTCTGCAGTGTATCTGTGTCTGACGCTGTCTCTTTTGCTCTTTGTTGATGTATTTATCACCCGCTGTTACCCACGCATCCAACCCTACCTTCATCCATCTTCCCGGTCATCCCTCCATCCGTCTATCTATATCTCAACTGTTCTTCCATCCATTCATCCAACCATCCATCTATTCATCGAATCACTCATCCATCCATCCACTCATCCATCCACTCATCCATCCGCTTCCATCCCTGCTCTCTCTCTCTCCGTCCATGAGCGATGGTATGTCAACTGTGCAGCTGATCCGCTTTTAATGGCGTCCGAGTGGGAGGAGGTCGTGGGTGGGGTGGGGGTGAGACTCACCTGTTTAGTATTCATGGAAGCACTTTGGCCAGAATTTAGAGAACGGTCTTGACGCAAGGATTAAACGACGAACAGAACGCCATCTACAGACGATGACTAACAACTCATCACACACACACACACACACACACGCACACACACGCGTAGAAACACGCACACAGACACACACGCGCACACCTACACGCGAACGCACACACAAACGAACGCGCGAACACACACACAAACACACACGAACGCGCGCACACGAACGCACACACACGAACGCACACACGAACGCACACACGCACACACGAACGCACACGCACACACACGAACGCGCGCACACACACACACGAACGCACACACACGAACGCACGCACACAGCTGTGAAGACTTGCAAGACACGCCCGCTGGCTATATTTGAGCAGATTTTAGAGTCGTGAAAGGCGGCATATAAATATCCGGCACTTCCCTCTCCTTAATCATCAAACTCTTTCTCATATAATGTACCAAGTTGCGGCATGTCAGCTTCTTTTCCTCAATAAGCGAATATTGTATTGTACTGTATTACGACAGCATAGGTCTTTGACGAATATTCTAGGGTTGTGGTAGTTTCAGTTTAACGACACCCGTGATAACAAAGATCCTTAGCGTCGCCCTCCTCCTTTATCTAGGCTTGGCACTGGCATCACCAGAGAACTGTTAATGCCGCAATCTTTTGTCATGTTTATTTAACGACGCGTTCACACCAAAGATTAAATAGAAAATAATCGTTTTTTATTAACGATTATTTATAGCGTCGATCGACAGCGTTTTAAAGGTGTCGAATGAGATCATTGTTATCACATCTTATGGCTGCCATAGACGTAAAATGTCGGCAACCTTGTCTTTGTGTATATAGCATTACTTTCTGCATATAGGTAGCTCCTGTTTAATAACTCTTTGTTACAATAAAGATGATAAACGTCCCTTCTCTCTTTTATCGAGGCTTCATTCACACTGGCGCCACCTGATGGTTGGTTAGTTACTGTTTAACGACAATGTCGCAGTTCGTAATAATAATAATAATAATAATAATAATAATAATAATAATAATAATAATAATAATAATAATAATAATAATAATAATAATAATAATAGTAATAGTAATAGTAATAGTAATAGTAATAGTAATAGTAATAGTAATAGTAATAGTAATAGTAATAGTAATAGTAATAGTAATAGTAATAGTAATAGTAATAGTAATAGTAATAGTAATAGTAATAGTAATAATAATAATAATAATAATAATAATAATAATAATAATAATAATAATAATAATAATAATAATAATAATAATCGTGATATCGAGATTACAGCTCCCAAAAAGGCTAAATCGCGGGAACCAGCTTATTCACAGGCGCTCAGTCAAATAGCAGTCTTTAGCTGGTGGATGAAATCGGTTCCAGGTCAAGATCCAAAGGAGTCAATCAGGCAGAAAGTCAGACGGCTATGGTAGGTGGTGTTTAGGTTGAAACGGCATTGGAGGTAAGGGGAAGAGGAGGAATCGGGATAGGATTTGTGAAAGAGCAGTGTTTTCAGTTTTGAGTGAAAGACCTGTGGAGAGAAAGTTGAGATGCAATAGAGTTGCCTTTGTTTAACGACATCTTGTGGCTGCCAGGGCCGTTGACGTCGACTCGACGTTACCGTTATTTTCTGGTCAGAACTTAGTAGTGTTCACGCATGTAGCGTTCAACTGCGGTTGACTAATATATGGCAGCGTTCGACAGCATTTTAAGGGTGTCTAACGAGAGTCATTTTATTTTGTGTGTAACAACATTTTCTGGCTACCAGGGCCGTTGACGTCGACATTGCCTTAACGCCATGGAAGACAGATAAGATGGCGATTCTAGCGTTCAGCAGCAGCAGCAGTTGACTAATATATGGCGTTTTTAACAGCGTTTTAAAGGTGTCTAAACAAAGTCAAAATAATTATTCTTTTGTGTTTAACGACATCTTGTGGCTGCCAGGGCTGTTGACGTCGACCTTACCAGAAATGCTTGAATACCTGCAAGGTAACTAGTGTTCGTAGTAGTAGTAGTTTCAGTTTAACGACACTGCGTGATAACAAAGATCATTAGCGTCGCCCTCATCCTTTATCCTGGCTTGAGTCTGAGTTTCTGTAACTATGTGTACGTATCTAAGGACATCATTATGTTTCTCTGTATGTATGTATGGATGTATCTCCAATTCTCCATCCAACACAAGCAACCGTCCGTCGGTTCGTCCACCAATCGATCCAGTCGACAACCACAGATGCACAGACGGAGACACAGACAGGCAGATAGACACACTCAGACAGACAGACACATATGGACAAAGACAGAATGACACACAGACGGGTACAATTAGACAAACAGACGGGTACAGACAGACAGCCGTATAGACAGACACGCGCAGATGGACACAGACAGTCAGACAGGCATATAGAGACACACAGACGGACAGTCATCGACACCCAGACAGACAGACAGACAGACAGACAGACAGTGTGATGATTTCTGTAGTACCGTCTGCTTTGATGCGTGTTCTGATGTGTGTGTCTGTGTGTTTGTATGTGTGCATCCTGTCAGCTGACCTTGTGACGAGTGAGAGGGGAATCGATGACCTTTCGAGCGTCAAGGACACCGTTGCTCGTCTCTTCCGCGCCCTCAACAGCGAACAGTTCCACACCGATCAGCAGCGCAAGGTTATGGCGCGACTCGAAGAGGTCAAAGTTCAGCTGGAGCCAATGGAAAAGGTGAGACTGCAACCTTGACCTTTCTCGAGTGGCATTCGGGTTGCTCCAGTTTACCCATTAACGTTTACCGTCTCCAACCTTATAAATCCATCAATCCACCAATCCATCCATCAATCCAACTATCCACCTATCAATCGTTCCACCCATCCATTCCACAATCAGTTCTTCCGTCCGTCCGTCCGTCCGTCCATGCATCCATATACCCGTTCATTCTTCCATCCATCCTTTAATTCGTCCATCCATCAATCCAACCATCCATCACCTCTGAGTAGAGACCTTTAAGGGCGCTATATAAAATTCTGACTGATTGATCCATCAATCCAACTACACATCTATGAATCCTTCAATCCATCTATTCATACTTCCATCCACTCATCCATCCATTATTCCATCCATCCTTCCTTCCATGCAGCTTTTTGTTCATCCATTCATCCATCCTTCCATCCATTCACCCATCCAGCCATACATTCATTCTTCCGTCCATCCATCCATCCATTCATTTTTCCGTCCATCCATTCATCCTTCAATCCTTCCATTATTCCGTCCATCCATCTTTCCATCCATCTATTCATCTTTCCATGCATCCATTCTTCCGTCCATCCATCCAGCCGTCCTTCCCTCCTTCCACCCATCCATTCATTCTTCCATCCATCCATTCGCCCTTCAATCCTTCCATTATTCCGTCCTTCCATCTATCTATTCATCCTTCCATCCATCCATTCTTCCGTCCATCCTTCCTTTCATCCATACATTTATCCTTCCATCCATCCATCCTTCCGTCCTTCCATCTATTCATCCATCCATCCAGCCATCCATCCTGCCATACAGCCATTCAGCCATCCATCCAGCAATCCATCCATCCAGTCATCCATCCAGCCAGCCATCCATCCTGCCATCCATCCATCCAGCCAGCCAGCCATCCGTCAATCCCTCTATCCACCCGCCCATACGTCTTGTCTCTTCGCCAAATTTCAAAGTGTAACGTGCTGTCCATTTATCTGCCTAATTAATTGAACTTTGATTACCTGCGCAGGTGAGGCAGGTGAACGTGACCAAGGGTTGTGTCTCTAATTAGCGTGAAATGGCTTATTACCTGTACAGGTGAGGCTGGAACTATACGAAAGAGCAATAAGGCGGGCTCGTGTCCTGTCCTGGGCCGGACTCGGTCTGATGGCACTCCAGTTCGGCTTCCTGGCGCGCCTCACCTGGTGGGAGTACTCGTGGGACATCATGGAGCCCGTCACCTACTTCGTGACCTGCGGCACAGCCATGGCCATGTACGCCTACCACGTGCTCACCATCCAGGTCGGTACTTTTAACCGCCGCCAAAACCACACCGAAGACCAATACTGTACAATACAATACATTACGACACAACGGTGTTTCATACTGCCCTCCTTCCAAAGAGCTTCGTAAATGAACACAAGACAGGTAAGGTCATCGATGGCAATTATGAGTGAAGGACTTGCTCAAGGTTCCAACACAGCAACTGTTTCAGGGAGGAGGATCAAACCCATATTTCACGCATCAAGACTGATATTAGCATTGTGCCAACCAATGTGCAGCTGTGTGCCATGACTATATATAATCGGTCGACGAGGTTTTAAAGGTGTCTAAAGAAAGCGCGTTTCCCAATCAGCTACTGTGTGCCATGATTATATAGCATCGGTAGAGAACATTTAAAGGTGTCTAAGGCTACTGTGTGCCATGACTATATATTATTTTTATTATTATTATTACTACTATTATTATTATATGTTGTTATTAGTAGTATAGTATTTTAGTTTTTTATCATAATCCTTTTTTATATTTCTGCATGTATTAATCGCCCTTATCTAATGTCCAATCATCAATCGATAGTGCCGAGCAATCGTGAGTGAAGGACTTGGTCCAATGTCCCTACACAGTAACCGTCTAAGAGGAGGAGGAACTAACCCGTACTCTCCGCCTTACATGGCGAGCGCTCTAACCAATCGGCTACCCATATATATATAGTGTCAATATATATAATTAGAGTCTCAATATAGGCCTATATATATAGTCTTACTCAGTATATATATATACACAGTATTACACACTGCAGTCTAAATATATAGTCTCAATATATATTATATATATATATATATTTAGTCTCTATATATATATATTTAGTCTCTATATATATATATATTTAGTCTATATATATTCTTAATGTACATATTACCGTCCCGAAACTAGGCTTTTGTCGCTAACGTTAATTTACGAGCAATAGGCCAAAAACTGCGAATTTTGACTATTAAACGCAAATTTCGTTTTCATCAAATTCAAGCGTTAAAATGTCTTTAAAACATTATAGGTACAAAAAAACAATCATAATTAATTTTTTCCTATAAAAAAACGAGAGTTTTAATTAGCCCTGTGTGACAGCCCTGCGCTAGTTGTGATTGGTTAGCTTCAGGTTTGCGTATGCGTTATGGCGCGTTCTGGGCTTTAAAAATAGCTTGCGTTCCCGCTTGTATCTTATTTACACGATTTACACGAAGTTTCTAATTATTCGTAAAAGAATGGAACGTAATATTGCCCAATTACTGAACGACGCAACAGACATGGCGTAAAAGACATGAAACTTTGATCGCGTGTTTCTCCAAATGTAGTTTCCTTCACTACTAAACTTTAAAAGCGCATCACTCCACTTAGGAACATCACAAATAGATAAATGATTTTTGAAAGGTCTCACAGAGCAGAACATCAAGGGAGAATAAAGTAAATTTTGATTTTTGGCGACAAAAGCCTACTTTTGCCGTGGTGGGTCATAGTGTCACATAGGCCTACTAGGTGTTGGATAAGCAATCCTAAACAGATAAGTTTTAAATGTGGCTGGTTTGTTGCTAGGACTACGCATATCCAGACGCCCACGACAGGGAGGTAGTCCTGACGATACACCGGTGGGCAAAAAAGAACGCCTTCGACGTCGCAGCCTTCAACCGACTGCGCGCCGAAAAGACGCGGCTCCAGTTCGACCTCGATCGTCTGCGTCATCCGCTTCAGGTCAAGCTGAACCCTCCACACCTGCCTCCCCCTACGTCGCGTCCTTCCGCAGCCAATCAGAAGACGACGGATCTTTACGAGACCTAGCTCAATTAAACGCTCCGATACAGCTATAACAATTAATTAAGAGAGATAATAAGACGTAGGGCCTATATATATATGTATAATATATATATATATATATATATATATATGTGCACAGTTCTATAATTTATATATATCTTCTTATATATATATATATATATATATATATATATGTATATATATATTGAGATTATATAGGTATATATGAATTATACTTAATATATCTTCTTATATATATATTGAGATTATATAATAATATATATATATAAATATAATATAAGATATAAATATATACGCCGTTTCATATAATATTATGACTGTATGTTTTGTTTTGTTTTCTTACTTGCACTTTGGCTGGATGAACTGTTTGCGCACATGCTTAGAGCTTTGAAACGTAGGAAGGTTTGGAAGGCAGAGGATCGGATGGATTAGGGTAAAAATAGGGTAGCTGTTCCATCGTGGGAATGCTGTGGTTGTGTTTTCCAGAAGAGCCGTTGACTTTAGGGTCACACGGTTGAGTAGTTTCTGTGGGGGGGTGTATAAGCAAGGGTGTTGCCTTTGTGCTTCTGGTAAGTTTCTGTGGAGGCACGGAAATGGGTGTCTCACCTTTACTTTGCTTCTGGAGCGATTTTACATAAACATCAGTGTGCCAGTTGTGGAGTGCCAGCGGTGGAGTAGGCAATACTGGTCCTTGGTGTACATACTAATTGTAGGCATAAACAATGCTTTAACCTTTTTAAAGTTTCTTTTTTAATACAGACATTTTCTACAATTATTAATTAGATATGTTACTGAACAGCTGGTTAAAACTGTTTACCTAGACACCATTTGCTGAAACATGTCATCTGTTAAGTGTGCAATGGGTTTTATTTCTGGCAAGCATTTTTTTAAACTACCATTCATTGTTTGACCAATCAGCTGTGTGCTTTTTGATCGTCTCTCTATCGTTTTTATTCGTTCACACTTCTTTTGTGGTCTATCCGTCATTTGTGTGGTGTTTCCATAACTTGTGTGGCCTTTCCATGTCTTGTCTGGTCCTTCTACCGTTTGTGTGGTTTTCCATCACTTGTGTAGTCTTTTTACAACATGTGTGGTATTTCTACAACTTGTGTGGATCTTCTACAAATTGTATGGTCCTTCATCACTTGAGTTGGTCCTTCCACACTGTCGTGTGCTCATTCTGCAACTTGGGTGAAATGTGTATTTTAATGGGAAATCTGTCTTAAACGGAGTCTATGTCACCTGCTTTTTCGTTTTGTGCAACTTTTTCACTGTTTTCTTCTTTGAAGAAGCAGTTGGTTGCTAACCATTTGATTTCGTCTTTCAAATAATATACACAGCCTGTAGCTTACAGGAACCAACCTTGGATTATCCCCAGAAGGGACTTTTTGCCAAACTAGCATACAAATATGCAGTACATGAGATCAGGGACGTCATTTCAGCTTTTTTCAGGGGGGGAAGGACGTCAAAAGAGAGGTAAAAAAAATTTTTCACACTCCGCGTGAAGAAATTTTACAACTTTTGGGTGTTTCTTCAAAATTTTCAGGGGGAAAACTGCATAATGTGCCCCTCCCCTTTGTCAAAGACGTGTGGTCTTGTGAAAAAACCTATGTAGACTCTAGTTTTGTTAATAGTAGGCCCTATATAATAATTCCATAAATATGAGTATCATTTTTTTTCTTTTTTACCCCTTTCTTCTTCCTCCTTTTCTTGTTCCAGCTTTAAAAAAAAAATTCAAAAATCAAGGGGGCATATGCCCCCTTGCCCCCCCCTCCAAATGACGTCCCTGCACGAGATGGTAGTATAATTATATATATGTGAACTTTTTTAAACACTTAATATAAGGGTATATATATATATATATATATATATGTATATATATATATATATATATAGTTTACATAAAATATGCCAGTATACATAATTTCAGCTTGTGTGACGTGCAGTTTTATTGTGAGAGTCGAATTTTCAAATTCATGTAAATATTATTTTGTAGCCGGAAACTATAGTTGCAATTAGTTGTATGACAAGTTCGTAATTTTTCAGAGCTCTTTCCGCATGAATTGTAGAAATTTGAATAATCATCGCTTTTAACTTTATTCTGTTGCATATCAAAAGAGATCAAGTTTACGCTGTCAGCACGCCCATATGGGGCTGCCAATATTGTCTGCCCATATGGGTCCTATATGGGAGTATAGGTCGTGATTTCAAGATTTCTATAGCGTCCAGAAAAGCGAAGTCGTTGGCTCCAGTTTATTCACGGGCGCTCAGTGAAAACAAAATCCATAGGAGGCAAGATCAAAATCTGTTCCAGGTCAAGAGGTCAGGCAGGCAGGCAAAGGTGGATGGTGTTTACAATTGGAGCTGAGAAGGAGGTAAGAGGAAGAGGACTCTGGATAGTTTTAAGTGAAAGACCTGTGGAGAGATGGGAAGATGGACAGGGTCCCAGATTGGCTCCATGTGGGCAGGGTTGGTGTCTTCTTGAAACAGAGGTATTTGTAGGATTTTCGAGATAACTGCTTGACTGTAGATGGTGTAGTTTTTTATTACGAATGTTTCGTTTTGCTTTTACGAGATCGTCTTGATTTTTTCTGAGTCAATTCTCTCTCTGCCTCTATTTCTCTTTCATAGTTTAGTTCAGTCAAAGATTTCAGGTAATTGTTTTAAAATAAAATCGAACCGCAATCGTGACTTGATTCCTTCAATTCATCCACTTTCACTTAAGAAATCCACCCATCCAAACAATCCATTTCCACCCAATTTCCACCCAACTACTCCATCCACCCAACTCGTCCACTTCCACCGAATTCATCTCCATCAATCCACCTCCACGCATCCAATAAACAACGTCTGATTTACCCCTCATGACGATTGCTATAGCAATCATTGCTACAGCGTCTATCTATTGCACAATGCATCAACCTTTGGTTTGTTTCAGGAGGTCAAAGTATAGGGACCCTGACCAAGTTCGTCCCGTACAGTTGCATCAGAAGATTAAAACGGGTGCAGAACCTGACGGCACATTTCGTTTGTCCTGGTAGCAATCTCTCACCCGCTGACCTTCTGTCTGTCACAACTCCATAGGCGTAATCTGTGGGGGGTACGAGGGGTACCCGTACCTCCCACTGTTTGGACTGGGGGGTACCGTACCCCCCACTTTTTGAACAATGCCAATGTATATTTTATTATTGTGCCTTCCCAGAGATCGCAGCCTCAGCCTTGTTTAGTGTATTTAAGAAATTGGTACCCCCACTTTTTAGACCAAAGTTACGCCCGTCCACAACTCCACTGGCTCCCTTTCTCAAGGCTTATCGATTTTAAATTGGCCACTATCACGATCAACTCCTTCACATTCAGCAACCTGCTTACCTCTGATCCACAACTGACTATCACATCCCTGCCCGTATCACAAGATCCGAAGCTGTGTAAACCTTTTACTGGTAAGGCATTCGGTGCACGTGCTTTTAGCTCAGAAAATACCTCTACTTAAAGGTCGGCCCCAACAATCCCATCCTTCAAACGACAACTGAAAATTGTCCAATTCATGAAGCCATCGGTCAATTAGCGTCCACTCTCGGACGACGACCATCTCCCTTCCTTAGCCAACGACCGTGCAACACTGATTCAAGTATTCACGTCTGACACGTTTATCTACTACTGTTCATTCATTATTCATTCATTTATTTAGCGCCTTTCCATAAACCTTTTAAAGGCACCTCAGCATGCATACTTGCATAGTCATGTGACAAGTCTGCAGCGTTATATAGCGCCTTTTGATAACCATATAATTCTCCGACTGGCAATTCATTTCTATCCAGCCTCTCGTCTCTCTTCCCGTTTCTCATCCTATTTTCTCTCTCCATTTTCTTTGGCCAATCTCTCTTCCCATTTTCTCTGTCCATTTTCTAATTAAATTTTTTCCTCCATTTCTCTCAAAGATGAAAATTCAAGGGGTGAAAATTCTCTCTTCAACAAACACACAAACGCTTGTGCGGGCAGTTTCAGGTCAGAACCATAATAATAATAATAATAATATTAATAATATTAGTAATAATCATGACAGTCCAGTGTTTCAACGCAGCCGCTTTCCATCATACTTTTACCTTTCCGGGTCTTGACAAAGACAGTCAGTCCAGAAATTAATTTTTACTTATTTAGTATCTGACTCCTGAGGGATTATATGTAACTCGGGGAAAAAATAATAATAATAAGACGATTTATAACAATGCCACGCCTGTAACAAACACAACTTTCTTTAACACTTGACAACAATAGCTCACAAGAAACACAAATCGTCTTCATAATTAACAACAGAAAAAAACAGTATCTCAAAAAAAGAAAGAAAAAACAAAATAGACAAACAACTTCCTACGAACCAACGTCAATAAACAAACCGTTAAAGCAACGACGATAGCACAATTATTATAATTATTAAAATTATAGTTAGTACAATTCCCTAAACAACGAATCCGAATTGTCTGTTCGTCCGACTTCACTTCGGAGTCGGACTTCACTTCGGAGTCGGACTTCACTTCGGAGTCCGACTTCACTTCGGAGTCCGAGTGACCGGAACGAAAACTACGGATGAAAACCCAAGTGAAATTGAACTGAGCAGATAAGCTACGAATAACTTAATAACTAAGAGCTGCCAAAGCTTTACAATCACCGTCTGTTAATTGGGTCGATGGATGGAGCGAATGAATTGGGTCAATGGATGGAAGAAAAGAATTAGGTCAATTCAAGGAGCAAATGAATTGGGTCGATGGATGGACCAAATGAATTGGGTCAATGGATGGAGCGAATGAATTGGGTCGATGGATGGAGCGCATGAATTGGGTCGATGGATGGAGCGAATGAATTGGGTCGATGGATGGAGCGAATGAATTGGGTCAATTGATGGAGCGAACAAATTGGGTCGATGCATGGAGCAATGGATGGACTAGATGAATTAGTTGAGCTGGATCGAGGAGCTGAGCTGGAAGGATGGAGTCGATGTATTGGGTGCGTGGAGATGGATGAATGGAGATGAATTTGGTGGAAGTGGATGAATTGGGTGGAGTAGTTGCATTGGGTGGAAATGGATTATGTGGATGGGTGTTGGTGAATCGGAAGGAGCAGTTTAAATTGGTGGATTTCTTAAGTGGAAGTGGATGAATTGAAGGAATCATGTACAAGAGAAACTCGTTTCTAGTTTCATCTGTGGAAGCCACAAGAACCACCTTATAACAGAGTCAGGGTTAGTTAGGGTTAACTGTTAGGGTTAGGGTTAACTGTTAGGGTTAGGGTTAGTGTTTGGGTTGAGGTTAGTTAGGGTTATGGTTAGTTAGGGTTAACTGTTAGGGTTAACTGTTAAAGTTAGGGTTAGTGTTTGGGTTAAGGTTAAATACCAAGGTCAGTTTTAAAATTGGAGTAAATTTGGAATCCATGAACCTCCCAACTGCACATGCACTTTGCACATACACTTACGCGACAAAAAGCATACGTCCTGAGCAAGTATGCTCTCGCCGAACGCAAATGCATGAATCCAATGCACGACCAACCCTCGACTACTCATGCTCGCTCACCCCATTCACTCATGCGTTCCCAAAATCAGACGGCAGCTGGGAAGAGAAGAGAAAACCTGAATGTCAGAATCGCTCGATTGCAAAACACTAAATACCTGAATGAGAAACAAGAGGCATGTTCCAAACCGGCTCCGAGCACACCAACCGAGCGTGCTTCGAGCGACTATTCCTCCGCGATCGCCAGGTGCACGCACGTGGTGGTTACTCGAACCGGAGTTGGAGGAACATGCCCAACGGAAGTGGAGACAGCAAGACATTTTAGGCTGATCGCAACACCTGCCTCTAACGAAAAGCCAAACCCGTTTTGTCGTTCAAACGCCGCACTTACGAGTCCTGAGGAACCAAACTCTCCCAACTTCTCCCCACATCGTAACCTGATCTCTGCGTTCGAATGCACCTTCACCTGTTAATCCTCACATGGCTTACACTACACAGCTCTATCCAGCTTAGTACCCCAAACAAAAACAAATTGTCTACCAACACATCTGTCATGAACGTCCCCCAGCACATTACACGATGCTTCAGTCGAAAATCTCGACTGCGCTCGCTTTTCGATCGTCTTTGCACAGCCTACTCAGCAATGTCACAGAGTTTCCTAAACAGCACAGGAAGTCCTTCAACAACAATACTGTTGGCCTCTATACGATTCCCAATACGGTTATACAAAGCATAAAACGATGTTAACGAAACCAATTAACCTACCGCAGGGAATCCAAACACTCTTCATCAAAAACAATGAGATTGCCTACTAGGCAAGGACCATTCGGTCAAGCCACGTCCCTTATTTAACACTTTAACGACGAGCTGCACTGGTTTCCCAGTCACTTTTAAACGGGTAAACTCTCGTCGCTAAAGTGTCAACAAGAAAGCCTTCATCGATTCCACTGCAGTGCCAAAGAGCCCCAAGCGACAAAAACTACGAAACAGGGCGTATTAATACGACACTAGGGAATCCGCAAGTTCCATAAAAGTTATATACAGTTCGGCTGTACAGAAGCGCACGCAAGCGACGCGGCCTGAAAATAAAAAAACACGACCCGAGGAAAACAACATATCTAGAAAGTTCCTAAACGTCCGAAGTCGACGTCAAAGTCGAAGTCGCTCGACGGACAAAAAACAGTCGGCGCGCGTACGTCGCGTCAGCAGGTAAGTCACAACAAAAAAACACATGCGATGCCGAACAACTCCAAGAAACCTATCGATTATGAATCGCGCAACAATCGACGAGTAGGAGGATGAGGAGGAGGAGGAGTAGAAGGAGGAGCATGGGGGAGCGAGTTCCTACGGCCGAGCGGACATCAGATGCTCGACGAGTTGTGAAGAGCACTGATGATGCGCTGCCAGAGTTCGCGCTTGCACGACTTGGACCGGCGCAGGCCCTGAAGCATTTCGTTGAACTGCGTCAGACCGTCCGGAGTCATGCAGAACGCGTTGCGCGCACTGCAGACGATGCTGACAAATTCGTCGTAGTCGACCTGAGTTATGTGGTGGATGCGCGTGTGAGTGCACTGGATGAACCTACAACGACCAATTTGTAACTTCTATAGCACCGGTGTCTAATGCACAAGGCATCAACCGATATCGCACCCAAAGCCAAGCCGCTATCGGGTCGACATCAAGATCTTGGTTCGATGAGACGGACAGACAGCCTTTTTGATGGGTCGATTGAGTTGATGCCATGTATTAGAAGTTACCAGTTACAATCAGAAACAGGCAGTAAAGATAACTCACTCACACTAGTCTATAATACTCTTCAGTAAAGATCAGATCAGAGTGTTTGCAGAGATTTAAAATCGAATAATAATTATTCCGATCAAATTGCATACTAAATAATTATCTATTCGAGCAAGACCTATACCTAATTAACCTAAATGTACTTTAGCTAAGCTTACCATACCCAAACATAACTCACGAAAACCTACCTCAGGTAAACTTAACTAACCAATATACCTATATAGGCTACGTCCACCTAACATAACCTTGGCAGCTCTGCTCTGCTTCCTCTCTCAGGTCTCAGGAATCGGATCTTCCGTCGACATCTCTGGATAACTTTCTGACTGGATGCAGCACTCCTGAATAATACGGCACCCTGCGCTTATCATCAGAGCAGTGCTTTAGAAATGTTGAGTTTACGATTACAATTACAACACTTACATCTGAAGACACCTCTGTAGAAGCGAGCTAAGCATCGGCAGACGCAGTTGCTGTGGGACCTGCGTCACGTTGTTGCCAGCCAGGAAGTTGGCCGACTCCATGGCGATGTCAAGCAGAATAAACGGACTGACGATCGTGTTGACGGTACTTGCACAGAACTGCTGCAGATAACTCGTACCTACGACACAACGCAGACATTCAATGAAACAGATCAAGAGAATTTTCAGATGTTACCTTCATCCCAACGTTGAAATCCTGACTATTCATCGGGAAAACAGACAATCTATTTGAAAGCTAAACAGAAAGTTTGAGACTACTGGTAAACGAAAAGTTTAGACTACACAGAAAGTTTGAGACTAAACAGGAAGTTTGAGAATAAACAGTTAATTTGAGACTAAACTGAAAGTTTGAGTCTACTGGTAAACAGAAAGTTTGAGACTACAAAGACAGTTTGAGACTAAACATTAGTGTGAGACAAGAGGAGCACTGGGAATACTATTGAGACGAGCGTCGTGAATATTCACGAGACAAGCATCATGAATATTTACAAAGTCGTGAATATTCATGAGGGACACTGACCCAGTTTCATGGCGATGCCGTGCAGCCACTTGACGTCCTCCCCATACGGCGGATTCCGCGCGTACTTGATCTGTGGCCGGTCGTCGTGGACCCGGCGAGCGAGCGTCTCCATCGCGAGCATTCCGACTCGGTAGGCAGCCAACAGGTAGTTGATCTGCACCGGACTCGACAGTGCCACGTCCATCTGCACCGGCGCCGGTCCTGGCGCCATCACTCCACCTTGCTGACCGCCAGATGACACTGTTGGCTGCTGTGGCAGTACTTGAGTGCCATCTACTGGCTGAAGCAGTCCGTAGGAGGTCGGCGGAAGACCCCAGTTGTTGATCGCCGGTCCGGGTCCTCCGCCCGGTTGCTGGGATCCGCCGGCCGAAGTCGTCGCCGACACGAAAGCGACGGGGTGGAAAGGAGGCGGCGGACGGACGCCCGGGTGGAACGCGGGGGCGAGGTTCGACTGCACGTACGGGGGCTGGCCTCCCGAGTATGGGTACTTCGTCATGTGCATCGGCTGCGAGTGCGGAATGTGGGGCGATGGGATCCCGTAGTAGTGACCGAAGTTGGGTGGCGCGATCGACTGGACGTAGGCGTACTGGGGCGCGAGGAACGGGTGCAGCACCTGGAACTGCTGCCCGGCCGGAAGCGCGTACGACATCGGAGGGATCGGGAGCGGACCTCCCGAGGGATAGGTCCCGATCTGGCCAGGGGCGCACAGGGCGGCTGAAGCGACCAGCGGTCCTGGATTCATCATCCCGGGTCCCGATTGGTCTCGGACAACGTGTACAATTGGTATGGTTCCTGCGCCTCCGCTGGTAGCACCATCTGAGGTCCTCTGCACTCTGGATGGTCCAGCGTTTCTGTCGACTCCACCAGAGGCAGAAGCACCTGGTTGCAACGGACCGTGAAGGGCCTCTTCGTAGAGCTCATACCACCTGGACCAAAGCAATTCGAATGAATGAGAGATTTACATGCAACTGTTCACATATAATCCATATCTGAAAATGACTGATTCATTGAATGAATGAGAGAAATGAATTATATATGTATAAATAAATGAACAAATGAATGCATTCATGATGCAATGAATCAATAAAAGAATGAAATATATAAAGATAAATTAATGAAGTTAACTAAATGAAAAGAATGATGGGAAGCAATAATGAATGAACGAAAAGTAATTAAAACAATGAATAAATTGAATGAATGATTAAATGAATGAATAAGTGAATGAAGGAAACAAAAATGACAAGCAAGAAAGTTCCAGACTCAGAGCAACAGAGTTCTAGACTCCAAGCAACAGAGTTCTAGACTCCAAGCAACAGAGTTCTAGACTCTGCAAAGTGTTAGACTCGGAGCAACAGAGTTCTAGACTTCAAGCAACAAAGTTCTAGACTCCAAGCAACAAAGCTCTAGACTCCGAGTGACAGAGTTCTAGACTCCAATGAACAGAGTTCTAGACTCTGCAAAGTTCTAGACTCCTAGCAACAAAGTTATATACACCTAGCAACAGAGTACTAGACTGTTAGCAGGAAATGCATTTCACCTTTTCGCGACCTCGAAGAGAACCTCAGGATAGACGCCGCCCTCCTTGGCAGCCATTTCGACCGAGAGACATGCCCTCTGGAGCATGTCCTTGCTTTGCTCCTTGCACTGGATCAGCGCTCGCTGGATCTCATTCGGATTGAGCGCCTGTGCATGTGGCAGGCACGACAGCGCCAGCTCGGCCGCGGCTCGCACCATGTTGGGGTCACGACACCGTGATGCACGGTCGGCAAGAGAGGCGACCTCTTGTGGAGTCAGGTGACCTTCCCAGGTCTTGATCAGGATGTTGATTGCGGGATAGCCGATCTCTGTTGCCTGGCCTTTATCAATCAATAGATCAATCACTCCACCAGTTAATCAGTCAATAGATCAATCACTCCACCAGTTAATCAATCGATCGATCAATCACTCCACCAATTAATCAATCGATCGATCAATCAATCACTTGATCAATCAATCAGCTCATCAGTTAATCAATAAATCAAACTCTAGATTGATCAATCACTTGATCAATTAATCATCGATTAATAACTCAATCGATCCATCAAGCCATCAATTAATCAATCAATCAATTGATCAATCTCTAGATCAACCAATCACTCACTCGATAAATCAATCAATTCGTCAGTTAATAAGTCAGTCAGTAAATCAATGAATGACCTTAGAATGACACCTGCATGACCTCATCAAACATTTATAAAGCGCCACTCAACGATTCAGAGGTGCTCCCGACCCAAGTCAGTGCTATCACTAACAAATAAAATGGACTTCAGGCGTTTCCGGAACAGGGAAATAGAAACACTGAGTAGCCCAAACCGCAATTCCTGCAGAAGACGGTTCCAACTAGAGGGACTGACACAGGCATAACTTCTAGGTTGAGCAGTCGCCCATCGCACGCATGGAACAATCAGAATGCCTCTGGCGGCTGAGCAGAGAGTGGAGCAATCAGGGAGTGAAAAGACCGAGGTCCAGAAGAGAACATAGCTGACCTGTGATCCATGACACATGTGATGAGTACGTCCTCGACAGCCAGTTGGGCGAGACAAAGTTGTTGAGGCCGAGGGCGTAGAGGCCGATCTGGAAGGCACACAGATGGAGGGCGCGGTGGGGACCAGTGGGGTTTGTGTTGTTCGCAGCCGACTGGTTGACGAACAGCGACGTCGAACTGGTGCCACCGGCCTTGACGAGAACTGTCTTTGCCAGTTCGAACATGAAGTGTGCCGAAGCCTCGCTTGGCTGGTTTGGTACGACTGGCATCACACGGTTCTTACCTTTGTACCTGCCACAAAACCAGACAAGATAAGGCAGGGTAAGGTATGGTAAGGCAGGGTCAGATAAGGTACCAGTTTCTCATCCCATATCTTGACTAAGTCAGAACATTTCTTTCTTAAAATTCTAGATATTATGCAATTATTATTAGTAACTTCTATTGAGCCAGTGTCTAATGCACAAGACATCAACCAAAATCAAGCCGTAATCAGGTCAATATCCAGAAGATCAGTCCGTAAGATGCAGAGGCAGGCTATGGTGGATAAGCAGTTTGAAAGAGGCAAGTTCAAAGTTGAGAATGAAATGATACAAGCAACAGAGCAAAGCCAATTACCTCAGCAAAAAACATATTTTGCTCTATGACACCGAAATATTTCTCTCCGGACCCAGAAATCTCCAGACTCAAATGTTTCTCTTTAAGATCCAAATATTACCACATAAAACGCAGGTATTTTTCTCTAAAACAAGCCAGGTATATTGCGACAAAATGAGTGTTCCTCACCGTGCTCCTTTGACGTTTGGAGTAGAACTGCGCGAGTAGATGAGATTGACCGGAGGAACAGCCACGCCATCTGTTGTGCTCGGTGGACTGCAGCATAGAAAAACGAGAATCAACTGCTTCAGCACCATTAAATCCAGACATTTTTAATATCATTATTATTTACAACTATTACTATTACTATTATTATTATTATTATTATCATTATTATGCATTTATTGAACGCCGCTATCTAATCACTAAGCATGAATGGATGGCGCTGATTGAGAGTCAAGGACTTTGCTACCCAGTAATCGTTAAAGGGAGGTGGTTCGAATCCGAACTCTCTGCGTTACAAGGCGAGCGCTCCAAACAACTGGCCACCGTGTCCCAGACACCCATCCCTACTACTCAGGACAGTCGTAGTCATCCTGGTCTTGTCTGCTCTGATCGAACGAATCTAGCGAATTCCATGGCAGTAAATCGTAAGAAAGAAACAATGAGGGTTACGCAGAGCAATGGACTGCAAGGTCGTCGAGGGACATACCTTACAATACAGAACATGAACAGGCCACACATTAAAAGGGGATAACGGTGAAAACGTTGACCTTTAGCACTACACTGCAGTTCTTGTGCAGCACATTAAGTTAACAGCCTTGGTCGACGTGATGCAACGTTATGCAGAATGGCACATAAACTGGGAACTCATTAACAAGTCCACACAGTATAATTATAAGCCAGTGTGTTTAAGTTTAGCAACTTCCATGGTAATGGTAACTGCAGATTTATATAGCACCACTTCAAGAGAGACTCATCAGAGGCACTCCCGACCTAACACAATGAAACCACGATCGAACAGAATGGTCTTCAAACGTTTGCGGAAAGAGACAAAGAGAGGCTGATGTCCATCACATCATTCAAAACGCATTCACTGACCTGTCATTGTCTCGTGCCTTTAAGACTCCCTGGAAGTCGCATCCGCTCGATCCAACGGAGTCACTGCTCTTGTGACTGCTTCCGCTGTCACTGCCAGGACCGTGATGCACGAGTCCGTGATGACCAGTAGCCGCATTGCGACGGATGAGGGTCGGAGAGTTGTCGCTCGACGTCGTCTCAGGGGCACTGCTGTCGACGCTCGCCATGCCTACGGAAAAAACGCCACAAACATTTTCACCTTGGCTAAACTTTCTAAATTCTCCACTAAACCCACATATTTTGCCTACATAACCTTAAAAAAATCCTTAAAACATAAAAGATATTTTTACCCACATAACCTTGAAATTTACCTAAAAATGCTGATACTTCATTACAACTCCCAGATAAGTTCCTACAAAACATAACTGTCAAGTACAAAATGACTTTTAGGAAGGGTGCCTTGTTCTGAAGAAGGTCGGGAATCACTGAATTACATCCATTTTGATGGCTAAATGGCCAACACAACAGGGATGCACAACTCACCAACAGAGTGTTTCTTCGTAGTGCGAAGATTCGCGCATCGGAACTTTGCCTCCCAGGCCTTGTAGTCACCGCTGCCCTCGAGGTCTTCCTCCATCGCTGAGCTGTCCGTGTCCTTGCTGCAGAAAAACGACCACAGTTCAGAGTTCAAAGGTCAGGCCACAGAGGTCTAATCCAAAGACAAGATATCAGTCAAGTCACCTAGACTGTAGTCATGTAGTCAAGTTGAAAGAGACAAGGGTCTTTAAGGTTGGACCTGAACGATCTTAAAGAAATGAAAGAAGTTACATTACGGTAGACTGCAAATGCTCCTTGCTCAGCGGCAGAACAGATCGCACTGATCTGTGTAATGTAAAGAAAATAATAAAAGAATAAATAATAATAGTAAATAAATAAAATAATAATTAAAAATAATTAATTATTGTATAGAAACCTTAAAAAAATACCTAAAATAAACAATAAATATTAATTTAAAAAAAATAAATAATTGAATAAATAATTGTTTCATAGAAACATTAAAATAAATAGTCAAACAATAATACCAAAGTAAATAAATAAACTAATAATGAACATAAATAATTATTCTATAGAAACCTGGCAGACGGAAGAGGTTTTGGCTTCGTCGGCACAGTCGCACTGGCCGCAGCCGCCTCCGTTCTGTTCAGACTCGGTTGCGCCGTATTCGTCAGGGTCGTGACCTCGTCCTTAGCTCCTCCTGCACCTCCAGGTGGCGCCACTGCATCTGAACTCTGCAGTTGGCAGTCGCTGCCGGAGTGTGCAACGGTGTTTCCCAGAAGACCGAGTCCAGCGTCCGACGCAGATGATCCGTTGCTGGACGCGGAACCGGACGTTGCCGGCGCATTCCGGTACAACTGATGGACTTCCTTGTCCAGCAGCTTGTCCATTATCTGAAGCCAGTGAGCGATTGAGCATATGATTATTGTTATTAATTCTGCATTTATTAGGTGCCACTATCTAATGACTAAGTAATTAGTACTATTATCATTTCTTAATTCATTAAGTGCCACTAACTAATGACTAAGCATCAATCGATGATGCTGAGCAATTGTGAGTGCAGGACTTGCTTATACAGTATATAATATTGTTATTATTACTATTACTATTATGAAGCAATTAATTATTAAGTGCCACTATCTACTGACCCTGGCCAGTTTCTGTGGATCGTCCTTGTAGTGGACCAGCATCGCAACTGCCAGTTCGCCCTTCTGGCGCCGAGTTCCCTCGCATAGAAGAGGATGCTCTGCCTCCGAAACATTCGCCTTCAGTCCTAACAAACCGGAAGAACAACAAGCCAACAACATGACAACAATAGCAATAGTTTTTATCATGCTGTGGACTACAACTTTGCCAAAACGCTCTCTGTTAGAGCCAAGGCAATGATCACATCAATGGATAACTCTGCTGACTGGTTTCACTAACTCCTGCTGACTTGTTTCGCTAGCTACTGTTGACTGGTTTAACTAGCTACTGTTGACTGGTTTCCCTAGCTACTGTTGACTGGTTTCACTAGCTACTGTTGACTGGTTTCACTAAGATCAACAGTTAACTGAATGCCTTTTATATTCTGATATCGGTACTATAATTTAGTCGTTTCATTTCATTATTAAGTTATTATGCATTTAAGAATTACTTTATTAAACAATATTATTATGCATTGAATAAATTATGCAATACAAAAAGGCATTTATTAAGCATTGCTATCCAATGACCAGGCACCAATTGACAGTGCTGACCAATTGTCAGAAAAGGACTTGCTCAAGGTCCCTACACAGTAACTGTTTCAGAAGAGGAGGCTCAAACCCATACTCACCCATACAAGGCGAGCACTTTAACCAATATGGCTACCATGTCCCACTACATTAATCTTTAGATCAGATCAGGGGAATTCATACTAAATCCTTAGGACGCTCATAAAGAAAGTGCATTTACTTACCAAGAGCAGCCACAGCCGCCTCAAAGCCAAGTTTCTCATCGGCCGGAGTGAGGCAAGGACCAGAGCGTGTCACTTGAGCTCCTCCGACAGTTGCCTTGTTTGCTGTAACGCGACAAAATAGAAAAAATACGATGAGAAATCAGAGGCAAAAGAAATGTCTATTACTATTCAAAGTAAGTTGGAACTGAATTCTTCTGTACTCTGTAATTTTGGATTTGAAATTGTCTTTCTTTCTGTTGGACAGTTTGAACATATCTTTATTCTGATTGGACATCATAGAGTGTGTTTTCAGTTGGATTGGACACTTTGAACATTGCTTTATTCTGACTAGACATCACACATTCACACACACATGTCTCTACCTCGATTGGACAGTTTCAACATTGTTTTTTTTCCTATGATTCATCATACAAGTGACTTTATTTCTATTGGACAGCTTCAACATTGCTTTATTCTGATTGGACATAAAGAAATGACTTTATTTCTATTGGATAGTTTGAACATCGCTTTATTCCAAAAATTGCTCTGTTCTGATTGGACGTCCTACCTGGTAGGCAGAGCGAATCAAAAATGAAGCTGGCCAGAGTGATCGGCAGAAGTGCTTCTCCTCGTGACTTGAGTTTTCCATCACGCAGTTTCTCCGCACGATCGCGTATGATCGCCATCTCCTCCGCTCCGAGCGGAATCTTCTTCAGCTGGATCACTAGCTCCGACTCTTGATGAGCCAGCTTCACCTAACAACGTTCAAATAATGACTGACCCAAGATGCCCATCACTCCTAGTTCAAATCATCCACTGGTAGACGCATACGTGTATGCCAGCATGTATGTATGCATATATGTACGTTTGTATGTATTTATGTATGTAGGTATGAATGCAGATGAAGAGCAGTTCATGAAACTAACCTCAAGGCGACAATGTGTATGAAGCGTTCGCAACTTCATTTTCTTAGCCTCAGCATATGAGGGTGGGGGTGGCCCTAACCATCTGATCTTCACACCGCAGTGTAAAACAGTGCTATAACCAGTGCTATAATATACGCTATAACCGAGTTGGGTAAGTGGCACATGTAAGTGAAGCAAGAAAGACACATCAGAGGTGCTCCCTGATCTACTTCATCATGCTGTCAACTATGGAGAGGAATCCAATGGTAATGGTAATTGCAAATTTATATAGCACCACTGCTGGGCTCTATTTGTGTGCGTGGGACTGCTGTTGGTGACTCTTTTAGATCTCTGTTCCTTGCCTTGCCCATTGCTGAAATTTCTTTTCGTAACGACGTGGTGTTTTGTTAGATTTCAATGTGCAGTTACAATTACCTCAAGGGATTTGCTTGTTGCCGGGGTTCGAGCCATCTCCAGTCCAAAGAGACCGATGCGAAACGCCAGATGGCGACAGTCGAGGTCTTCGAGGAGAACGGAGCAGAGGAAGGAAGCGTTGGACAGAGTGGCCGAATTATACGACGGAACTCTCTTCTTCTTCTCTGCAAAATAAGAGCAAATACATAACATACAACAAATTATTATTATTACTGTTATTATTATTACTATTATTATTATTTTAGCTAAGGTACATACGATCCCTCAGGATTTCACATTAGGAATAACATCTTTCAAAGGAAGATAGTTTACCTTTTGTTGCCGAGTAATCGATGCCAGCATCCGGACCCGATGCGATCATCTCTTCGGCCAATTCCCTCGCCAGTCGACCGGCCTCCCTCACATGCCCGTGGGCATGGAGCGCCTCGGCCAGGGCAAACATTATCTGTCAACAACAAAATAATGAACCGTCACTCAGAAAAATCATGAAAAAATTAATTATTATCACAAACATTTTAAACGCATGCTGAGTCACACAGAAATGCCAATAAGTCAATAGACGAATTGTTGTAATTATTAAAATAATAGCATAATTGAACAGGATAATTCAACTGTAAATTAAAATGAAAAGATTTGCATAATTCCCAGTTTAAAACACAAGAAAACATTTGAGACTTCACGGGATGATTGACCCATTTGCATTGCCCCTTTCACGCAAGTACATGGAATGCTATACATGTAATGGTAATTGCAAATTTATATAGCACCACTTCAAGACAGACTCAGCAGAGGTGCTAAAAAATAAAGTAACTTACATGATTGACTTGTTTGTTGGTGATTCAGTAATCAGTTTCAGTCAATCAATTAGTTTTCAGTGAACCAATCAAGTCCACATTTAAGAATGACAGTATTGGTGACGTCGAAGCAGGAGAGCTTCAGATGTGAACCTACTGATGAGCTTTTTATGGAAGTGGCACTTTATAAATGTCACATAACAAATACAATTACTTCTTGTTTGTTTTCCGGTTTCCTAACTCCGACAAAGTAGTCGTGCTCTCGGCTTTTGGATTTGTCTGAAGTCGCCGATGATGTCTTGACCGATGTTGACGACGTCTTGGCCGATGTTGACGCATCTGGCAACTGAGGAGGAACGACTGCCACGACCCCACCACCAAGCCCCTGGATCACAGTCACAACACACCCAAAACACACCAGCAGTTAAGTCAACACCACAATACAAAGAGACAAGCAACAAGAAAGATATCTATTAACAAGAGGGGGATGCAATGGCATAACGGTATGTTCGGTGCCTTGTAATCGGAGGGTCACAGGTTCGAATCTACCACAAGACACTGCATAGCGACCTAGCGCCAATGATGTTCTGTAGTTTGGTCATTTGCACATGTATCTGAACTTTGGAAGGAGGGCAATATCAAATAGGGATTGACCGGAAAGAGATTTTCCACCGGAAACCGGAACCGAGTATTTGGATGAACTATTTGCGGGAAACGAACCGGAAACGAACCGGTACCATTTGTTCCATATGCGAAGCTTCACAATGCAAAGACTATTCATACCTTAGAAGAGAGAGCAGTCCCTTAAGCTAGCCCTAAATTAGCGCTACAGTATGCGACGCCATTTTCAGATCAGTTAATAGTTAATACATTTCAAGAAAATGGAATTGAATTCAATGGATGTTTAATTGTTTTAAGGCTGAACATTAATAATTTTATATACGTAAGTTTATTAAATAAATTCTGAAAGAAACAAATTTTTTGCAACTATTTGCGTCTACAATATTTGCCGAGGCGAATACTTCCGGAAACGGGATTTCCGGCCGAACCGAGTATCCGAAACGGTTTCCGGTCAATCCCTAATATCAAAATACAGTTGTATTGTATTGTATAAGAGTTGGTCAGAAATTTCCATGGACAACAACCAGTTGGATGAAATTTTCAAACACAGAGTTACCTGAAGAAATTAGCTTTCCACATGTAAACAGCAATTCGATTAGATCAAATCACTACAAGGTGATCATCAATTTGACAAGATTTCATTACGGAACTCGTTCCATCATTCGCGGAATAGCCTGCTTGGCTACATACAACATGAGCTCCTTGATCTTCCTCTGCCTCTTCCCCATAAATACTTGAAAACTACCAGTCGTGGTGTTATGTTGTCACGGCTCTAAGAAATTTTTCTTCATCAGGCGCTACACAATTGTGCAACTAAAGTAACTAGGTCCAGAGACTTTGAACATCCATGCCACCTGTAAACTGTCGATGAGAACCTGTTGATTGGGTTCTACGTGCACGAGTGGGCCCGCCACTGGTGACTCTTCTAGTTTACTGCGCATTCTTTCGATAATTGATATAATATTATAGTTCTTAATGATATTTTGAGCTGCGAGCAGAGATCCGAGCGCTGGACGCTCGCCAGCGCCGGGTTGAGAGCGGCGAGTCGCCAGAGCGTGACAATTTCGTCGCAGAGGCTCGAGGCGGCGTGCTGCGACGAGTGGGTGTTGTTCTGATATTTAACATCATCATGTTAAATGTCATTAATGTCATTAATGTTAAATATCATTAACATTATCATGTTAATGATATTTAACATCATCACACACAGGCCAGTGCCAAAAGTGCCTCTGATGTGCTTTACTCTTTGGGCGGCGATAAATAACTGTTCAATTACAATTATGTATTTCAGCAACTGACCGGGTTGGGTGGAGTAGAAGAGGTCGACTCTCGTTTCTGGTTCTCCAATGATGGTTGGTCGACAGTCTCTCCAACACCTATCACTCCTTGGGTGCTGCTAGATGTCGTCTGGCTTCCACTCGGTGATTCCTTGCTGCTGTGAAACACGCCGGGGCTGGTCGACGCCGCCTGGAACCCCGGGGTGCTCGGCAGCGAACCACAGTCCGAGTCCACATCCTCCACCTTGCCCGTTGACTTCTCTGTATTCGCCCCCTGTGACGACGCCGTGTCTTTCGATGTCCCGCCCTCCTCGGACGATGCCACCATCGTCTCGGTCGAGATGTGATCCTCCCCGCTGTCCATCATGGGGCGTCTCTCGCTCTCGCTGAACCCCTCCGACCCTGAGCTGTACAAACCCTTGCGTTGTCCACCTCCGGCCCCGCCACCCTCTGCTGCGGCGGCCATCATGGCCCGGATGGGGCCGCGGATCAGATTCAACCCGTCGGTCACGTTAACCGTGCAACTGACGGGCGACTTTCCATACCCCTTGGCGTGCGCCATCCGATTGCTCTCCCCTTCGCTCCGCATTCGGCTCAGTGATCCGATCCAGCTCGTGCTGCTGCTCCTCATGAATCCGATCAACAGGTAGTCATTCCACTCCAGCTGGCAAGCCTCGATCGCCGACTTGAATCCGGTAAACGCGTCGATGTCCGACTTTCTCAGCGCCGGTGGGGGCACCTGGATCTGGTGGCTCATTCCGTTGGAGTTGCGACTCTTGCGGAGCTTTTCGATCGTGGAGACGTGCCAGTCTTTGAGCTGCGAGCAGAGATCCGAGCGCTGGACGCTCGCCAGCGCCGGGTTAAGAGCGGCGAGTCGCCAGAGCGTGACGATTTCGTCGCAGAGGCTGGAGGCGGCGTGCTGCGACGAGTGGGTGTTGTTCTGGTTGATGCTGCGACTGCTGTGCAGAGAGTTCTGGGTTTGAGTCTTGTTGTTGAACCACCAGACAACGATCTGAGAAAGAAATACAACGGAAACGCAGTTAATATACTGTTTGATAGCACAGCTTCATAAAATCTTTGTAACATTACATTTTCCTATGGCTGATGACAATGAGAGGTCCTTGAAGGGTGACAACTGTCTTGTCACATACATGCAAACATATGTATGTACACATACACACATAGATACATGTATATATATCTATACATATAATATCCATAGAGCGTGTGTCTATCTATAAACACTACGTCACAATAGGTTTCTGTTCTATTGTGAAACAGAAACCGTTTGTGACATCAGTACTGATGTGGCCTTGGCTATGGCAATCAGAGCATTTTAACCAACAACATAATTATATAGGCCTACACTGCCGTCATAATATGACAGGCAAATACTCTAGTTATATAATATATTTGTTTACTAATATCATTGGCATTACACAGTTGCATCATAGAAGCCAGACATTAGCGTCATTGTGAGGTTTCTAAAAGGCAGGTAATAAGTAACCAGTTACACAGACAGAGGCTGTGTTATGTCGTAAAGCCATGTACAACGCATCCTCTTCCATAGAGTAATGAAATCTAGGATCCATGTCCAAGAGTGTTTTATAACACAATGTGTGTATTAGTTAGTGTTAAACGACATCCTGTGCTGGCCAATCAATCATGGAATCCAAAACAAACACCAACCAAAACCCAATGAACCGTTCAATCAAAAACAGTCACCAACCAACACCCCAATAAACCGCGCAATCCAGAATAAAAAACATCTTCCAACCTGTTCGCATGCAAGTATCTCCTCCGTCAGAATCTCGAGCAGTGGAATCGCATTGTTATCGCTGCGACGGAACATTTCCCTGACGATGAGGAGCAGATTCCAGATTCCCTCCGGTTCTCTTCCTCTCAACGGACGCAACAGACTCTGCCATTCGTTCGCGGCCGGAGGCGCGTTGTTCGAAAGATAATTCACATCACTAAGCAAAAGAAATAAGAAATTAAGTAAATAAATAATATAATCCTATATAAATGTTTGTACACATACAGGCACCTACACACATTCGCTCATACATACATATACACATATATACACACATAAATACATACACACAAACATACATGCATACATACACACATTCATACATATCCACATACACACAACCACACATACATACACATATACATACACACATGCATACATATATACATGAATGCATACATAACTATACACATACTTATATGCAGAGATACATACAACAGTATTTTACATTGAACTCTTCAGAAACGTACCATCCACCACGAGATAGAACACCGATATCGCCAAGCAATTGCGAGTGAAGGACTTGCTCAAGGTCCCTACACAGTAACCGTCTCAGAGGAGAAGGCTCGAACCCCGTACTCTCTGTGTTACAAGGCGAGTGCTCTAACCAATTGGCTACTGTGTCCTGAATACATGCACACATACATCCATCTAAGACACCAAACATTCAATAATCACAACTAATCACAGGTGTATAAGACTCTTTAAATAAAGGCATTGCAGGTGTTCAGGAATCATTATGGATCAAGGGAGGTGTGTCTCTCACCTGAGAACGACAGGTGATGGAACGCAGAACTTGACGAGAGTCTTCTTGATGTTCTCGTGGAGCGTCACTTCATCCAGACACCAAGTCGTCTGCTCACCGGCCGACGGACCGGCTGTTGGGTCTGCATCGGAATAATAACAACCGCTTAAAAGAACTCTACCAACTACAGGCCACATTATTGCGATTACTGCCTTCAGTTGCATTCGTGTCTAATGCACAAGACATAAACCGACAAAGCGCCAGTCTAGGTCATAATATTCTTCAGATCGGTCTGCTAAGACAGAGAGACAACTTCTATTACACCGGTGTCTAATGCACAAGGCATCAACCGATGGCACACCAAAACCAAGCCGTAATCAGGTCAATATCCAGAAGATCAGTCCGTAAGACACAGAGGCAGCTTATGGGTTAAAGCAACTTGAAAGAGGTAAGTTTTTAAGTCGAGAACGAAATGACGCAGTTGACTGAGCAGAAGAGACAGATACTGGCAGAGAGTTGCAAAACAGACGTTCAGCAACTGAAAAACCTAGATTTATGTCTTCCAACATCTACCAAAACTCGATAAACCGTGCAACCAAAAAACAAACATTGTGATCAGAACTGCCACAGTATGAGCCTCTTCCACAGTTCATAACAGCAGACTGAGTTCTTCTGGGCATATTGCATGACCTCCAAAAGACAAGCACCACTGGAGAGTACTGTGAACCGCAATGAACAGGCCCTGAAGAACTGGAGAAGACAATGCAGACAACCTAAGATAACTTAGACTAGAGTAATTGTAATTATTAACTTCTATAGTGCCGGTGTCTAATGCACAAGGCATCAACCGATGGCACACCGAAACCACGCCATATTCAAGTTAATAACCAGAAGATCAGTCCATATGAAAGAGAGGCAGCCTTTGGCAGAAAAAGCAATTTGAAAGAGTCGTGGCAAAGGATCTGACAAGCAGTTATCAAAGAGGAAAACCGACGACAGAATAGCTTGACTTTTCATTGTTGACAGGCTACGCTCAGCTGAGTTTATCACCAGTAGACGCTAAACCCCCACGATCGCTCAACCATGACCAGGTGATTTATTACGACGTACCTGGGGCTCCACAGACCGTGTTAATCATCGTCTTCTGAGACGAAAGCAACTCATCCAGAAGACGCTGAGCCGTTGGCAAAATCTACAAGAGAAAAATTAAACTCCTTCAATTGTTATATCTGAAAATACATCAACGATTCGTCTAAAGAGATTTCCATTTCAGAGAACATTTTGAATATCTGCGGAGACCAGATTACAACCTACACCTGATAAAAAACAGCTTCTGTATAAGATTTATCATCATCAGTCATTATCATCATCCTTATCAACAACACCATCATCATTATTAGTCAACCGCAGATAAAAATTGGCCCATTCGTTTCTGCATATGAGACCACATCTCCTACCTGTTACCCTTGTAAAAACATCCTATGGTAAGTCACTTGTTAACACCACAGATGGGGCATGGCAGCCAACTGGTTACAGTGCTCGTCTTCTAATAACGCGGAGAATACGAGTTCGATCCTCCTCCTCTGAAGCGGTCACTGCATAGGGACCCTGAGCAAGTCCTTCACTCACTATTGCTCAACGCCATCGATGTTCTGTCAAATGGAAGTGTGGGCGCTTCTCAACTTTTACTTGTTACCACACCTTGATGTATTCACTGAGTATTCATACCTGTTGAGGTAATTCACTGATGAGGTACTGTGCAAACTTCTGCAGTTGGTCACGCTCCAGGCGAGACAGCGACTCCGAAACAGGTGCTCTGAGACACACCTGGCTAGACTGGAAACAACAACAATTCACTCATCTTAAGTACTAAATTTATATAGCACCTCCATCCCGTAGATTACAAGTCTTGATTGCAATTTCACTATGATGTTTTAGACTTAGAAGAAGAGCAGTCCCTTAAGTTAGCCTCAGAGGCAGCCATGGGTATGACGTGTTGGTGACTTCATTTTCTTAGCCTCGGCATATGACGGCAGGTGGCCAGTCCTCTCCCTCGCAGTCTCATCTTCCCACCGACAGTGTAAAGTCAGTGTATTCATTATAGCTGAGTTGGCTAGAGGGCGCAGGTGGAGCAGAAATCTCTAAACAAATATCTGCCATGGTGGGACTTGGACTTGTGATTATTGTAGTTGCAAATTTATATAGCACCACTTCAAGACAGACTCATCAGAGGCGCTCCCGACCTAACAAAATGAAACCGCGATCGAACAGAATGGTCTTCAAGTGTTTGCAGAAAAGAGACAAAGAGAGGCTGAGCAGTTTACGGCACAATGGAAGTCATTAGATGAGGTTAATTAGTGACTGACCTGATGAATTCTGAAAAGACACAGTGCTACGACGTGAGCGCACCAGGACGCAGTGCTGCCATGCGGACTACAGCTGCACGTACAGGACGTTATGTGACGCCTGTCGAAGACCAGCGCCACGTTGTACGAACCCTTGACCTGCGTCGAACTCATCGGAGGTGTCACGGTTGCGCTCAGATGGAAACCTAAGAGAGGATGTTTCAACCAAATCATCTCATTTGATAATTTAAAGTCAGAAACTGGTTTATCAGAAATGCAAGACAAACTGTATCTGTATTGCATCTATTTATTTGGTTATGAATACAGTACCATTCCGTCGGCATGTATCTATTTTATGTGGCAACATTTTGGCACCTCTATTTATATAGCACCATTTCAGCATCTCTAATTTTATATATAGCACCATTTCAGCACCTCTCTAAATGAAAAAAATATTTCTATAGCACCTGTGTATGTATGCATGAATGCTTGTAGAACATAGACTTGAGTGTATTCTTGAAGGCAATAGCAATTAGAACCCCAGGGTGTCCATCAAGGGTATCCAGCGACAGTGTCCATCAAGGGTGTCCACAAAGGTTGTCCATCAATGGTGTCCACCAACGGGGATAGATAGGTCGTCCAAATATGGACAAGTTGAGGGAGTATATGCACAAGACGGACTTCCACATTACCTTGGGTACACAGTTATTTCAGCACAGCACCGATGACTTCAAGACCAAACATTCAGTAGTACTGCACTGACTCCAGTTACAGACACAAAGCACCCCCACACCATATCACAGTTAGCCCTGCATGTTCGACAATTAACAGGGTAGTATAATCTAGGCCCCAGTACTATCCTCAAGTGAGAAAGTCCAAAAAGGGAATGAGGGGAAAGTAAATGCCAAATGCAGACATGGTAGTGTGGGGTCGTGAGTTTGTGCCAACAACCTATGATGGCACTCGATAGTGGTTAGCGTGCTGGACTGTCGATCAAGAAGTTGGGGTTCAAATCCCCACCAGAGCAGAGATTTGGTTCAAGATTTCTGCCCCATAGTCAACTCAGCTATAATGAGTACATTGACTGTACACTGCTTGTAGGAAGGTCAGAAGGTGACGGGGAAGACTGACCACCCACCCTCATATGCTGGGGCTAAGAAAATGAAGCACATGGCTAACACTTCATACCCATGGCTGCCTTGGGGTTAGTTTAGGGGACTGCTCTTCTTCTTCATCAGCATGGAGAACCCGAATCCTTCTACCCATTAGTAAAGACTTCAATCTGCCACAGTGACAAGGAGAAAAGTCTCTGGGTTCATATCCATCCCATCTGAACAGATAGTTAGAAAATCTCTCCACCAAAAATATAATCAAGACTAAATAATTAATAACAATTAATTATTATTAATAATTATTATATTATCACTATTATTATTATAAAATCACTATCATTATTATTATTATCATCATCATAACCAGCACAATCATCATCAGGCATTTATTAAGTGACCAATCTAATAACCAAGCATCAGTCGATGGTGCTGAGCAATTGTGAGTGAAGACTTCCTAGAGATCCCTACACAGCAAACTTCCCAGGGAAGGAGACTCGATCTCGTACCCTCTGCATTACAGGGCGAACGCCCTAACCACGACATACACAAAACAGTGCTATAGAAATCATAAAATAACACTGTATTAGCTGTTACTAAATAATGCAAACTGGCCTTAACTGATACATTCATTAAGGGCTAATTAGTGTCACTTAATTGCCATTAAGTGACACTAATTAGCCCTTAATGAATGTCCGACTGATATTAAAAACCGCAGACATTCTCAAGGATTCCTACCAATTTGCAAAGCGTCGTTAACGCTTTTATTCTTGAACATCATCTCTCCTCTCTGAAATTCGTCCGAACTGCCATTCGCCAGGCAGGAGTACAACCTGCATCATATATTCATAATTATTGTTTATTGTAATTATTAAGCCTTCATTAAGCACCATAACCTAATGACCAAGCATCAATTGATGACGCTGAGCAATTGTCAGTGAAGGACTTGCTCAAGGTCCCTACACAGCAACCGTCTCAGAAGAGTCAAACCCGTACTCTCCGTGCTACACAGCGAGCGCTCTAACCAATTGGCTACCGTTTCCCAAAAGTTGCTTTGGAAATCAGTTCCATTATTTACAGTCATACAAATACCATATTTACTCGTATCCGGATATACACGTTTATTAATTAGTAACTTCTATGGCACCAGCGTCTAATGCACAAGGCATCAACCTATGGTGCACCAAAACCAAGCTGTACCACATATATACGACCGTAAACATAAACACAGATCCATTGAGCCTGTATGCAGTGGTCATGCCTCAACCTTGGACCTTGTTTGGGTCTGGCTTACAATGGAACCGTTTCCAGTCGCTTGAGCATCCTGTTTTTGTTAGAAACTCAACCAAAGTGGAAAGGAGCATCTGTGGCATCTGGATATTAATATGTACAGGAACGATTCAGAAACTCTTGAAGGCGCTCAAGTCCTGGACGAGTCTTTATCCTAGGAATTTTGGACTGATCCTTAGAACTGACCCGTGGAACTGACCCCTGGAACTGACCTGTGGAACTAACCCTTGGAACTGACCTGTGGAACTGACCTGTGGAACTGACCCTTGGAACTGACCTGTGGAACTGACCCTTGGAACTGACCTGTGGAACTGACCCTTGGAACTGACCTGTGGAACTGACCCTTGGAACTGACCTGTGGAACTGACCCTTGGAACTGACCACTGGAACAGACCCTTGAAACAGACCCGTGGACCTTCTCCTCAGATCACCTTCCGGTTTCATTTACGATCATTTCAAGACCTTTATTGTCAGAGGAAAAGTAAAACAGAACAGTTGGAAGAATAGAAAGTGCAAGAATTGTCCTCTCTTTCACAGGGACTAAGATGGGAGAACCTCAGATTAAAGTTGTAAAAATTTAATTGTAATTACAACTATTTATATATAGCATCATCAGTAGCAAGTTACTGCTTGTAATCATAAACTCCAATTTCTAAAGCACTACTCTAAAGCTAAGCGCAGGGCACCAGCTTATTCACAAGCACTGCATCGTATCAGAGGTATCGTATCATCGTATCAGCTGTCCAGGGATCAATGTCCAGTGGAGGTCTGAGTCCGGTTGCCAGAGAGACAAGAGAGAGGAGGTAGGTGCTGTACAAAGTCAACTGTCAGTGCAAATGCTAAGCACAATATTCTCTACCTATTCTGAATGAATGAATGATTGAATGAATGAATGAAATTGATCACCTGATATCTTCCTCGTTTTCGGGAAAGCTCCAGAATGCAATCCTAAGCTGGAGTTGTTCCGGAATCGGTTGGTAGAAGTGCTCGACGACCTCGAATGGAAGATGACGCGCGACGGCCTGAGCCGCCAGATCCATCAGCGAAGAAACTTCTCCATCTGTACAAAGAGAAACCACAAATTATCATTAAGTACTATTACCATCGTTTTATCTATTGTTTACTCCTATTGCATCATTACTAACTGATAATTACCAATACTATATATATATATATATATATATAGTATTAATACTATATATGTATATAGTATTAATACTATATATAATTATATATATATTACTGTACGTTTAGCAGATCTTTGCCGAATATTATATTTTCAGGCTATTTTACCATTTTATCAGTACTGCATTAATATCCTTATTATATTATCGACTGTTATAATCATATTATTGTTAAAGCGTTGTGATGCTGTGTTGTAACTGTAAATGTAACTGCTTAGATCGAACAGAACTGTCATCAGCTGCTTGAGAAATAGAGGCAAGGAAAGTAGAAGAACCTCCTGTTCTATTTTGTTATTATTCTAATATTCTTATTATTTCTAATTAATAAAACAGGAATTTTCCTCATAATGACTATAAACATCATCAGGCATTGTCATCAACTTGCATCTGGAGACTAACAATCCATTTTGCCATCAACATCATCATCATAATCATTATCACCATCATCATCAATCACCCTCTTTTTCAACTTCACCAGTCATAATCGTGATAATCTACACAATGATTACGATCATGACTGCCATCTTTATCCTCATCTTTATAACTTGTATATAATTCATCAAATTTACAACTATTATAACAATCACACATGTGACACCGAAATGACACGTTTGATGTCCAAAAATTATTAACTAAAGCATTCATAACTAACTTGCAGCAAACAAATTAAGAAACACAAAATAGGCGTCCATGGCAAATCAACACTTAATAATTCTATTGCCGTTTTTAATCCAGTATCACGAAGCAATGAATAACAAAATGGTGGAGAACAAATTCAATAAATTCAATGGAATTGCTTCGTGGGGCGTGACTTATTAACGACCGTTTTTCTGAGAAAATGAAACACGAATTTTAATCACCGTTCGTCAAGGAAGACCCAGCGACTGCGCTTCCCAATCCGGGCGGCCCACCGAGAGTCCCACTAGCGCCGGGTGTAGCAGCCACTCCCGATCCACCGCCTCCTCCGCCTCCATTCTGTTTCCGCCATCCTCGCCAGTTGTTGCATAGGCTCTCAGGCTCACTGATCCACGAACACAGGGAGTCCTCCTCGAATCGATCACTGTCCTCGAAAGAGAACCGATCGCCGTCCGCCTCCCAGTCAAAGATATAATCCATGACTGCACCGACGACTGACATCTAACCTCTGCTGGTTAGTCGACGGTGACGCTAGCAAATTCCGATAAATTATCTAAAGAAACCGATCCTTTTTTGTCTTAAATTCACAGTTTTTTCTTTCTCTCTCTTTCTCTCCCTCTCTCTGTTATGACATGACGGCTGATCGCGTTACGTCCTCGGACCGAACACAACCGCCCTAATGTGACCAGCCCATTGCTAGCCCAAAACATTTTCGTAATAGTAATTCTAAAATGTAATAATAATATTTATTCTTTAATTAAGCGCCTGCAAACGCACTGCGCTGTACATGTACATGTTATGCGATAAATCTTAACTACTAACAGAACAGACAGCCTGCAATACACGGCGCAAATTGCAGCCTACAAAGCATGTCCGCCTATGGGACTCGATCTCTGTACCTCTCGCACTCTACGCCAGATGTTATCCAATGCGCTATAGTGTAGCGAAATTCTCCAAACTTTCTTAGCGCTAAAACAATGTCACGTCAGAAAGACATGCTAAACCGCTGGTGCTATATATCATATCAAATCCGCAGTTTCAGTGACAAATCAGAATCACAGGACGGGGCAAGCCTAGGAGACAGCATACAAGAGAAAGTAAATTCGAAATTTCTTAGAGGCTACTCATGAAATGCTCAGCTCAACAGCAATTGTAATCTCGAGATTTCTACAGCGCACAAAAAAAGCGGACGCGAGGAAACCAGCTTATTTACAGGCGCTTTCTCAAAGCAAAATCGGTAGCAGGTAGGATCAAATCGGTTCCAGGTAAAATCCAAAAGGATCAGGCAGTCACACATCTGGCAAGAAGCCGCCATGTTTATAATTATTTTCGTTTATTAAGTAGAATAACAGGCAAAACGTTGAAGGTCTATGTGTACAAACAGAACGGAAGGAAGTAACAGCTTAGTATGAGTTGGTACATAGCATACAAGATATAAAGTTTTGTAAGTCCTATATATCTGGGAGGTTAAAGTTATGAGGTCTAATTAAGTTATCCCTAACTTTTATTTTTGGCCTATTGCTCAGCTCAGTGACTGTAAAACGATACATAGCCTACGTATGAAGACCAAAAGCCACGCAGTCTAATCATAATTCGTTAAACATTCCAAATTCTTTGTTTCAATTGTAATCGTAATCTCCGACTTCTAAAGCGCCACTCGAAGGCCAAGCGCAGGGTACCCGCCTATTCACGAGCTCGAGATCTGGTTTGAGTGGATATAGTACTTGCAAGTATAGTATTGGTTGATTACGTGGTTGATGATGATGATGATGATGATGATGATGATGATGATGATGATGATGATGATGATGATGATGATGATGATGATGATGATGATGATGATGATGATGATGATGATGATGATGATGATGATGATGAAGTATAGTTTTGGAAGTAGTTGGGGTGGTAGTAGCAGCCTTGGTTGTGCTAGTGGTGGTGGTGGTGGTGGTGGTGGTGGTGGTGGTGGTGGTGGTGGTGGTGGTGGTGGTGGTGGTGGTGGTGGTGGTGGTGGTGGTGGTGGTGGTGGTGGTGGTGGTGGTGGTGGTGGTGGTGGTGGTGGTGGTGGTGGTGGTGGTGGTGGTGGTGGTGGTGGTGGTGGTGGTGGTGGTGGTGGTGGTGGTGGTGGTGGTGGTGGTGGTGGTGGTGGTGGTGGTGGTGGTGGTGGTGGTGGTGGTGGTGGTGGTGGTGGTGGTGGTGGTGGTGGTGGTGGTGGTATACGTAGTAGTAGTAGTAGTAGTAGTAGTAGTAGTAGTAGTAGTAGTAGTAGTATAGTAGTAGTAGTAGTAGTAGTAGTAGTAGTAGTAGTAGTAGTAGTAGTAGTAGTAGTAGTAGTAGTAGTAGTAGTAGTAGTAGTAGTAGTAGTAGTAGTAGTAGTAGTAGTAGTAGTAGTAGTAGTAGTAGTAGTAGTAGTAGTAGTAGTAGTAGTAGTAGTAGTAGTAGTAGTAGTAGTAGTAGTAAACAAATGTTCGTCCATAGGCCTAATTATTTTGAACTAAATTCACCGTCTCAACTTTTCAAGTAGGGCCTACTCATACCCTGACTCATATGTGATACTAAGCTAAGCCTTCCAATTCTTCTCGCCGTAAACGACACCCGCCTTGACAGCTGCTCTGCCTCTCCTGATCTGGTACCTTGGATATCGGACTTGGACCTCTTTTGGACTCCTCTCTGGAAACCCCCTCTGATTTGGTTTGGCCTTCTGGAAATTGGACTCGGACCTCTTTTGGACTACTCTATGGAAAACCCCGTCTGATTTGGTTTTGCCTTCTGGAAACTGGACTCGGTCCTCACTCGGACCTCTTTTGAACTACTCTCTGGAAACCCTCTCTGATTTGACATCGCGCTCGTGAATAGACCTGCGCTTGGCCTTCAAGTGGCGCTTTAGAAGTTTGGAGATTACGATTACGATACCATTAACCCAGGGGTCTCCAAAGTTTTCCAGCGGGGGGCCACATTGCTGACTTTCTAAAGCTCTACGGGCCAAAACTCCGAAAAAAACCGCGAATGAATAATTGTTAACAGACTATTTATTCCTGAGGTCTGATGCAGTGCAGAATTTCAAGCAGATATCAATAACAATTAAGATGGTTTTTCGTTAGTCCTGATTAGTGGGAGAAGCATGAAATTGGTGCATTTCTGAAATAATTCTATCCAACTGCGTTTCAAAGTGAGTGGTTCCAATCATAAGTAAGGCATTCAAATGTTCATCAGACAATTGCGATCTGTAGCAGGATTTCGTGCACTTCATCTTGGAAAAGTCTTCTCACACAAATACGTAGTGCCAGAAACTGAAATGAATTCACGAGCAAAGTTTCTTAAATGAACATATTGGTCAGATGGAAAGCATTTGTAGAAGGCAATCAAATATCCTTCCTTAAATTTGTCCCTCAGGATGTCATTGGATTGCAAATTGATAACTTCCATTTGTAAGTCAGGAGGTAAGTCTTCAATGACAGAGTCAAAAGGATTTTCGAAGGTTCTTATTTTCGAAGAGCATGCATCGAGATCAGAGAAACGTTCCTGGAACTGTTGTTTCAAAACGGAAATGACATCTTGAGCAAACAAGCTTGGAAACGGAGTCGCAGCTTCCTGGCTATATTTGTCACAGCGTGAAAAGTGAGATAAGCAGCTTCTTGCTGAGTATCAAATAATGTTAACTTCTGACGAAAAGCTTTCACCTTAGAGTACAAATCATAAATGAGTGAAGTTTCACCCTGCATTCGTAGATTGAAATCATTCAGATGCATGGTTAAATCTGCTGAAAATGCTAATTTCCAGAGCCATTCACTGTCTGTGAGCAACACAAGTGGACGGTTCTTCTCATTTAAGAATGATTCAATCACAGTTCGAAGCTAAAAAAAATCGAGCCAGAACTTTTCCACAGCTAAGTCATCTCACTGAAGTAGGCCTATGGTAAGGTAGGTCTGGAAACTGAGCATCCATTTCTAGCATGAGGTCACGAAATTGGCGGTGATTGAGTCCATGAGATCGAATGTAGTTAACAGTGGAAACAACAGGCTCTAGGACAGATGACAGGTCCAGATGTTTTCCACACAGTGCTTGTTGATGAATGATACAGTGAATTGTCTAAGGTTAAAATTATCAATTTTCACAATTTATTTTGTTTTTTCAAGGAGAGTTCCGCGGGCCAGAATAGAGACCCTAGCGGGCCGGATGTGGCCCGCGGGCCGTACTTTGGAGACCCCTGCATTAACCTAGTTGAACCAGTTTTATGGCATTCTCATCCAACACTGTTATTCCTATCTCAAATCTTTTAATTCTGTGGTTGCAGACTAGACTGGCAGTGTACCAAACGTACCGTCGTGTGAAAGCTCGTTGGGAAATTTTTTATATCCAAGTTTCTTATCTATGGTTTGTGAGGCTTCCCATACCAAGCCACCGCGCTCTCTTGTCGAAAATACATTATATCGTAATACATCATGCAATTTTTCTCTTTTGCAGTAAATTATTAAAATTGGCACAAATAACAAAAATGTAATTATAAAAATTGTCTATTTACGCCCTATTATTCGATCCATTCGAATTAATTATAGATTAGTCATACTTAAATTTCTGGTCTTTGTTTACGGGAAGGTGGCGGGAAGAGCCAATAGCACTAGATTCCATAAAACTCAAAATAAAATTTTTAATTAATGTGCTCACGAATAATCTTATTTGTCTTTAGAGTAAAATACTTAAATTGTTATTCTAATAACCGCTTTTGGTCTTTTCGCCAAATTAATATATTTCGGTCATTTATAATTCGTATTCCGCTAAATGAGATTTTAAATGAGTAATTTTAACCAATCAGGTTTGACCAATATATTTACTGCGTGGTTTCGATGTTTTCATTATTTGTGTTTTTGTTTTAAAGGTGTGCTTTAAATGTCGTTTTTATTTACTGGAAGAATGCATTATTGTAGATAAATTTTGTATGCTGTTTGTGGTGAAGATGATTGCTTTCTATCTGTCGCATTTATAGCGACGTTTTACTTGTATTAAGCCAATAATTCGAGTAATTTCGGCCGACCACGCTTATTCATTGTAAATATTGACATCCTGAAGGGATCTATACGATGTTAAACACTAAAGCCACAGCATCCTAACCGCTATTCGTCTTTCATTGAAGCTACGCTGTTTATAATTATTTTGTCTTGTAGGCCTCATTTAGGTAACTAATCCGTATTGTTGCCCTGTAGTTTTATTCGCTTAAGTCAGCAATCTTTTAAACTTTCGGTATCGAATTAGCGCGTTATTTTCGCTTGGCTCCTTGTAAATATTGACATCTTACGAAGTGACGTATGTACGCATTTGGCAACAAGAGTTTATAAGAAAACAACGGTTGTATTTTCAAATCCAATTCCAAAAATTCTGTTAGTTGTTAGGGGCATGAAGTTTAGAAGCAAGATTCCGACGGGTGTAAAAGCACTAGTTATCTTGGTAGTTAGTTGTCTTTGTGCGTCTGTGAGAAAAATAGAGGCAAATGAGACAGAGCGCCATTGCCTTCATCATCCAATATAATTATGTTGCTAATTAACTGAGGTTGCTAACTGAACGAAGTTGCTAACTATCTTCTCCCGGGTGATGCAGGTGTGGGGTCATAAGGTCATTCCAATTTTAGACCTACTTGACCCCTGCTCCTCCCCTTCGCCGTATATGCCGCTGTTTTGGGTCATCAGAGTAAGGGTGTAACAGACACAATGCCCTCTTAAACTCTCACTTGAATGTCTATTCCATGTTGATGGAAACAGATTAGAAAGAATAGAATGAAAACAAAATATAAAAAGTACATAAATTAAAGTAAAAGAAATAAAGAAATGGATATGGAAATAAAATGGATATGAAATAAACAAGCTTGAAAGGAAAAACACCGTAAAGTATAAAATATAACAGTAGTTTAATAATTATGTAACATATGACAATATAATATACTGAGTAAACACTTTGAAAAGTATATATTTCAGTATAATACAAAATAATATAATGAGCATAATGTAATTATAGTATAATATGCAGCTTATAGTGTAATTAATGTTTGAGCATATAATAGAAAGATGCTGTGAATATATAAAGTGAAAATTAAAATATATTCGGAAAGAATATACTAGAATAAAGGCTTGTAAGGGCTTGCCTGAGTATTGGCAGTGTTTGACTGAGTATTGTCATGGTTCCTTAGTATTGGCAGGGTTCAGGAGTATTGGTAGGGTTTGCCTGAGTATTGGCAGTGTTTGTCTTGAGTATTGGCAGTGTTTGTCTTGAGTATTGGAATGGTTTGCCTAAGTATTGGCAGATAGAGCAATTGCAGCTGAGCCTGATGTGGTGGTCTTTGTCTTTAGGTTACTATGGATGGTCTTCGCGAACAAGTCATGGTCAACCAGTTTGTCTCGGTCGCTGGATGCCATGCGGAACAAGCCAGGCAGCTTCTGACATCTGCGAAGTGGCATTTTGAGGTGAGCTTCTGTTCCACTTGGGGGTGGTCAATGGTGTATTGGTTAGCAGGCTTGCCTGTCAGTTGAAAGGTTAGTGTTTAAAATCCCTGCCAGGGCAGAAATTTGGTTCAAGATTTCTGCTCCAACTACCAACTCGGCTGTAATGAGTGCACTGACCGTACACTGTCGGTGGGAAGATGAGACAGAGAGGGAGAGGAGTGACAAGGCTAAAAGAATGAAGTCGCTGACACTTCATACCCATGGCTGCCTGAGGGCTAGCTTAAGAGACAGCTCTTCTCTTCTATTCCACTTAAAGAATTTCTCTATTTTCCTTGTTTGTAAATATTATAATTATTGTTATGCATTTATTTTCATCATTTGTAAATATTGTAACTGTTACTATGCACTTATTCTGTCTAACGACCACAAGCATCAATCAATGTCACTTGCACCTGAAAAGGGACAACTTTTGCGTGTGATTCAAGTATTGACGTCTAGCACATAAATCTCATTATTCATTCATTATTATTATTCATTCCTGCCAGTGCAGTCATGAGTACCTGTATGTGATTACCTGTATATGATTACCTGTATATGATTACCTGTATATGATTACCTGTATATGATAACCTGTATATGATTACCTGTATATGATCACCTGTATATGATTACCCGTATAAGAATACCTGTATGTGATTACCTATATATGATTACCTGTATGTGATTACCTGTATGTGATTACCTGTATATGATTACCCATATAAGAATACCTGTCTACCGGTACTTAGTTTTGGTGTGCCATCGGTTGATGCCTTGTGCATTAGACACAAGTGCAATAGAAGTAACTAATTACAATTTAAAATAAAAGTACTGATTATTCCTTTAAAACTGGATTTATTGTTATGTTGTTCAGTTTCTTTTTATACTGTGTACAGGTTGCATTGAGTCTGTTTTTCCAAGACTCATCTATACCACACCCTCATGCACAGGCGTGCAACTGCAATGGAAATCCTGCGATCAGCTGTCACTTTCCGGTAAGCTTAATTACATTCAGTACAAATCTTCTGGGGTACGCGATAGAGTAGTGGTTAGCATGCTGGACTGTCAGTCGAGAGGGCGGGGGTTGAAATCCCCGCCACGACAGAAATTTGGTTCGAGGTGTCCACTCCACCTGTGCCCTCTAGCCAACTCAGCTATAATTTGTACACTGACCGTACTTTGTCGGTGGTAAGATGAGAGGGCGCGGGAGCAGACTGGCCATCCGTTCTCATGCTGAGGCTAAGAAAATGAAGTCGCTAACACTTCATATCCATGGTTACCTCTCGGGGTTAGTTAAAGGGACTGCTCTTCTTCTTCCTTTTTAAATCTGCTGCTCAATACTTGAGTTTTGTTGTGCTTTGCATGAGAAAGTAAGTAATGAAGTAAGCAGCCTTTTAGTAATGCAAGTCAAATGCTCATATCTTACAAAATAGACAGTTGTTGTAAAAAGTTACTGTCCAGGTAAATGTTTGGCACTCAGGCATCCTCAGTAACCAAGTTGTCCAACGCTTTGGATTTCTCATCCAAATTCTCTGCATTGTGTCGGTTCTTTCGTGTCGTTGAGGTCTAAGCTTTAGATGGTTCGGAATTTTGAACTTGGCCTATCTGACTGGGTTTCTCTCCAATAGAGTCGCCAACACTTCACACCCAAGCCTAGCCTATGGGACTGCTGTTCTTATTCCCCAACGGATAACTCCTGTTGACTGGTTTCACTTAGTACTGTAGACTGGTTTTGCTAAGTACTGTTTACTGGTTTCATTAACTACTGTTGGCTGGTTTTGCTAAGTACTGTTGACTGGTTTCATTAACTACTGTTGGCTGGTTTTGCTAAGTACTGTTGACTGGTTTCATTAACCACTGTTGGCTGGTTTTGCTAAGTACTGTTGACTGGTTTCATTAACTAAGTACTGTTGGCTTGTTTTGCTAAGTACTGTTGACTGGTTTCATTAACCACTGTTGGCTGGTTTTGCTAAGTACTGTTGACTGGTTTCATATGGATCAACGCCCAACGGTTAACTGGATGCCTTTTATATTCTGAAATCAATGCTATAATAGTCGTTTCATTCATTATTAAGCTATTATGCATTTAAGAATTACTTCAGTAAATAATAATATCGTGCATTTAATAAATTATGCAATATGAAAAAGGCAATTATTAATGTGAATATTAGTAGTTTTATTATTAGGCATTTATTAAGCACCGCTATCTAATGACCAAGCATCAATTGATAGTGCTGAACAATCATGAGTGAATGACCTGCTAAGTGTCCCTACGCAGTAACGTCTCATGGGAGGAGGCTCAAACCCTTACTCTCCACGTTACAAGGTAAACGCTCTGCCGGTCAGGTACCATAAGTTGTTCCTTCATTATTTCACTCATCAATAGAAAGCTAAAAGGTACTAAATCACCTGTCGATTACCTGCATGTAGATGTGCACACCTGCGAATACGCCAGTTACGCCACCTAGCTTTCCAGAAACACTGCTATCCTTTTCGCGACTGTCGACAACTTCAACAGCGGGGGCAACGATGACAGATCCAAACCGACTGATGTCATGTTCGTCTGCGTTCGGATCGGCAACGTGTTCGCATTCTCAGGTCCTCTCTCCGACGCAGCTGAACTCCGGGCCGAACAATCAACAACAGTGAACGAATGTAGTTTTGTCGGGTTTTCATTTTGTGCCACTTAGTTAAAACATTATAACGTTTCTGTAGCTGTACACGGAACTTCGTAATTTTATCGACGACTTGATGAATTTGGTATGGTCAAATTGATCGGTTTTAACTGTGTAACCCTTTTTCATTTGTGCCGACACTTCTGTGCTGATTCTGGTTTGGTGAATGTGTTTGAGGTGTGCGTTAGTGGCACTGGTTTAAGTATCGTGGTGTGAACAGGAAGGCACAATTTGTGGAGTGTGAAGCTGGTTTTTTGTGAATCTTTCCCCAATCCCTTGTGTGTCGCATCTTCGTCTAACAGTATGCTTGCGAGGGATTTGTTCTTAAAGTGAATGTACTTTAGTATAATTGTTGATTTAGTACGAGCAGTAAATTATGAGAATTTGGAAGAGTTTCCCAAGAACTGAATAGACTTGGCCCCTTTAGACTGACTGTGAAACGGATTGCTAGTTAATATTACTATTATTATTATTACTACTATTATTATTATTATTATTCAATCATAGCATTATTATCACCATATTGTATTATTATTATTGCTGTCTTTGTTTATTTTGTTTCTCGGTGGATTTTTGTTTGATGAATTCAAATTGGCAGCGGATGTTTTTGTGAATGAAATTCTGGCAAAGATTTTAACCTTGACATTTGCAAATGATTCAAGCACATGAGCAGGAAAACGATTTAACAGGAGGCAGAGGCGCGTTTACATATAGGCGCGCGCCTAGGGCCCCCAAATCTCGAAGGGCCCCCAAATCCAGGAGGGCCCCAAAAGAATGAAATTTTTTTCAATTATAACAAAGCACATATTTGAATTTTGAAATACTTTAAATATAACCTATTTTCTATTTTTTACAGTTTAACATTCACATAAAAGTATATTATTGTAATTTATAAATTGTTGTGTCCATTTGGGCTGATTATTCTTTTTGTGCAATTATGCAATATGACATAAAACTTGTGTAATCGTAATTACAGTGTCAAGAACACTCACAGAAACGGCTTCAAGTTCAACTTCGTAAGTTTTTGCACATGATAGGCTAAACACCACCAGAGTCTTAGACTGTCAGTCTACAAGTTCAGAAGGGCCCCAATAAAGTTTGCACCTAGGGCCCCATTTCTGTAAATGCGCCTCTGACAGGAGGGACCCTTATTTAGTTTGCTCACACGAGTCCATGCATGTTTTATGTTAACATCTCTTCTTACATCTATTATGTAATGCATTTCAATCTCTTGGTTTATTCACCATTTTTTAATTAACTACAGAGAGTGCCCGAATTCATTATTCACATTTTTTCGACTTGTATGCTTTCATAAAATACACTGCAGTGCACGAAAGGCCATCTGAACAGGCCAATAATGTGGCACAGTGCTCGTGATTAAGCTGTTGCCCTGCGCTTGGCTTTACAGTAGTGCTTTAGAAGTTTGGAGTTTACGATTATGACTTTTCGTTGGTCCCAACGCTTTTACAGGTGATTGGTTCATCTTTAACTCTTTCGCAACTGGAGCTATTATTAACAATTTAACGATGAGAGTGCACTAAAATGTGTGGAGAACTAATTCCTCTCGTCGTTAAAGGGTTAAGGAACCATTGTTATTAGCCTCAAGCTTCATGAAGTGTTTGATTATCGAAGTTGCTGAGGAGATATCTTGAAGTGGCGCTATATAAATAGTTTATTAATAGGCACTATTACATTTTTGGTTCGGTGTGCTCACTCTTATGTTGCGTTTAACAGTACCCATTAATGTAACGATTGTAGGCATTGACCATTTAGCAGCGATAGACTGTAGGTGAAGTTTCTTTTGTACTGTTGAGTCCATTTTCGAATTCACTATGTTATTATGGTTTTCTTTTGCCTCTCTCTGTCTTTCTCTGTGTCTGTCTGTCTGTCACCCCTCTCTCTCTCTGTATCTATGTCTAGCTGTGTGTATCTGTATCTGTCTGTCTTTCTCCGTATCTGTCTCTCTGTCTTTCTATCTCTCACTCTCTGTTTATGTCTAGCTATGTGTTTCTTTCTCTGTATCTATGTCTGTCTGTCTATCTGTCTTGATCTGTGTCTCTGTCTGTCTGTCTCTCTGTCTGTCTTTCTCTCTGTCTATGTCTATGGTGTCTCTCTCTGTTTGTCTGTCTGTCTGTTTGTCTGTCTGTCTGTCTGTCTGTCTGTCTATCTATCTGTCTGTCTATCTATCTATATCTATCTATCTATCTATCTATCTATCTATCTATCTATCTCGCAATGTCTCAGTTTTGTTATTATTGTCTCGTTATCTTAGCATGCTGGTTTTTAATATGTAATTTTTTAATAGGTCTGTGTTGTTACCATAGTTTGGTTGGTAAAGATTTTTTCCTCTGCTTTACGGAAAATGGAGAGTAAGAATGGCAACAGACTGTATAGTTGACTTTTTTTATTATGAAGTTCTGGAAGAGCTTTTAATATTAAATCTATATTGTGTGCATTTTTCCTAAGTTTTTCTCCTGGTTTAGAAATGTTAGGAAGTGAACAAAGTTTTCTGTGTGATTTCTCGTTTTAGCCCACTTTTATGAAGTTTTTTTTACATAAATAGTCTTGTTGCTTTATGTGAAATTGCGTATCATGATTAAATGCCGGATATGAAATACAAACTAAGTTAAACTATGAGACGAGAAAGGCAGCAAATGTTAAGAAACTGTGCATCGGATGTTGTAGTAACTTGTGCTCTTCTACACACACACACACTAGAAAGGGTTTTTTCATTAGTACTGTTTTTATAGGCATGAACATGCTTGTGTTTAGCTAAAAAAATGTGTATGAGTTTAATGACAGAAATTTGCAATATTTTAGCTAAAATTTGCACGAGTTTAACTAAGATTTGCACGAGTCTAACTAAAAATTTCATGTGTTTAGCTAAAATGTGCACGAATTTAGCTACAAGTATCATGAGTTTAGCTCAAATTTGCACGAGTTTAGCTCAAATTTCATAAGTTTAGTTAGCATTAACATGAGTTTAGCTAATACATTTCATGAACTTGGTTTCGATAAAAGTTTCGGTAACGGCTTAGGTAAAAAATTTGTGTTGGTTGTCTCAGAAGAAATTGATACGGTTTTAAATTGTTTTAATTCATGAATTTCTGTTTCTACAAAGTCGATTTTTCAAATCATGGGTAAAGTTATTATCACTCGATGTAATTTTGATTCTGTCAAGTTTTCAGTGTTTTTTACGATGAAGAGAAATAGCAGCAACAACTCTTTACAAGTTACACGTAATTCTTTTGAAACACAATTTTGGTGTGTTGTTGTTTTTTTAGTGTATCTTTTTGTCTGTGTGTCTGTCCATGTGTTTGTCTCTGTCTGTGGTGTTGTCTGTGTGTGTCTGTTTATCAGTCTTGTGTGTCTGTATATCTGTCTATTTGTGTATGTTTGGATGTGTGTCTGTCTGTGTGTCTGTCTGTCTGAGTAGGTGGGAATGGGGGGTTAGCGCCACCCCCGTTATTCCGTCAAAATACTGGGGGACGGTCTCCACCCCTCAATTTTTTTTATCCCCACCACTCCGTTATCTCACCGAATTAAGAGGATGCCGGTCTACACCATCTAGGCCTCCAGAGAGTGTGTGGACTCTATAACAGATCTATTTTTGGTGTACGAATTGCACCACCAAAAACCTTCAAGCCGAGCCGCTTTGAATTCAGTCAAAAAACAAAAAAATGTGCCTTAACACATCAAGCCGCAAAAAGTGTCGTTTGCTGTCAGCCCCCAAACTCGTTTGTGTGTGCCAGTATAAATTATAGCCCACTAATCGTACGGCGGTGGTGCGCTAGGAATTTCAGACTCACTACTCCAACCACCTTGGATGAAAACTTTTATGTTGAGGTTCGCGGACAAGTCCCAGTGCTGGTTAGTTTCTTGATTAGTTCCGCCACCATCTCGTCTTTTCTTTGACTCGGCAACTCTTTTTTTCCGCTCTTGCTTTGTATATCACGTTTCATCGTTCTATATTTCTCCTCCTCTCCCAGAATAAGTTTATATTCATCGTCGCTTATAGCTGTGTCTTCTAATGCCCGAGATATGTGGTCATGAACTGTGTTTAGCTTACTTTCCGCCAAAATACAAATTTCGTCGTGTTTTGAAGCTTTGGCAACAAACGTTCTGCTAATGATATTTCCAATAATATCCAGAAAACTCGTCGCTATGGCTAAACTCTCTAGAACAATACCAGGAATAAAACCAATACCAGTGGCTAACATAGCTGCCCCACCCACCCCAGTTCCAAGACTCACCATAGCAAGGCCGGCCGAGGTCCCATTAGCCACATCTACAACCCTCTTATACTTCTTGCACAGTTGTCCTCGACTTATCGCCTCGGACCTCAGGAATGCTTCTATTTCGCCAATCTTCTGCAGACGAAATGTTTGCGACGTTGTGTCTGACAAAATTGTTGACTCCGTAAGCGTTGGGTACAAAGACATTGTTTTTATAGTTGCTCTATCAGTAACGTTATGTTTAAGTCGATAGATGAAGTACTTTCAACGCCTCTCTTTTTGCCTTCAATTCGGAAACTCGTTTGTCCTGGAACGAATATTGCCCTAGATGCATCAAATTGTCCACTTGGAATGTCAACTGTACGATCGATGCTACCCCCAGCAGCTGCCGGTGCTATAACGCGAACTGTTGCATCACCACCGCAAACACCAAAGACTGTAAGCTTCCAGAACCCGCACTCTAACGAGACCCCCTCATTGGTGGTTTGCAAAGTTATACACGGAAAACGCGCAGCGGTCAATGGAAGAGTTTGCCACGCACTCGTGGTTACCGTTCCGGCCGCCGTGTAGATATCGCGGCTGTGGTAATCGTCAGACACGAAGTCGATGTGTTGTTGAGGCACCGCGGTCAATAGCTCTGCGGTGGGCTTCGGGATGTTGTACCCCCAGTGGCCTACATCACCTAGACTGTCTATGCTGTATTTGCACATGTCTATTTCTCCGTGTTGACGGAGATACCCCCGAATCTTGTAGTGCGTGTCAGTCATATTTTTCTATACTACTGACTGTCCCCCGTGTCTAAAATATGTATAGATCTGGAAGTGGGATATTCCAAAAGTAGGTTGTGGTGGGCTGGTGGCCAAGACCATCAGCCTGAATTTTTTGTATACTCTGTCATCAGTGAAGGTGAACTCTTGTGCAGAATTAGTCAAAGTGGCAGTGGAGGAAATGAGAGCATTGTATCTCGCCGAATCGGTGGATGGAGTCCCATAAATCTTCCAGGACGTGATACGTGGTGCAGTAGGACTAGATCCCCCAGCCAGGCTAACCTTCCATACTCGCACAGGCGTCGGGCATTCAATCTGTAACCAAGTCCCACTAACCTGAGCCAAAATATCGGCTCTCGATGTGGACGCCGTCTTCCACTCACCTCTCACACCCGAGTTGAAGGCCATATGAGGCGGGTTAGTGGGTAAAGATTCGTTGGCTGAGGCAATAAAACCCGTTTCGGAAACGTTTCTGGATAGGGGCGGAATATGGCCGCTGTAGTTGAGAACCTTGATGTCCGTCGCGTATCGCCTTTCATTAGCTATCTCACTGTCTACATACCGCTTGTTAGTCAGGTACCATGGTCCCGAGGGCGGCGTATCATTTTTCGTAGTGGCGTTGGTGATCAGCTGCGTCACTTGTTTAAAACTCACAGCGTCGCTATCGGATCCTGAAATTTCTGTTGGGAGTCCAGTCACTCTTTTACCACCCATAGCCAGATCACCGGTCATGGTACTGCCGGATTTGAGCACGCATGCGCTCCTAACGATAACATCTTGCTCGTTGGCGTACCTCTTAGCAGCATCAACTTTCTGGTCCGCATAGAGTCTAACGGAAGCTCCAATCTCAGCGTTTTTCACGTCAACGTATCGTTTATTTGTCACATGCAACGGTTCTGTTGGTACTCTATCACTCTTTGTCATGTTGTCGGCGATCAGCTTCGATACTTGTGCCATACTCGTCGCGTCGCTTTCGGACGTTGCTGCGCCCGTAGGGAGCCCAGTAACTCTTTTACCGCCCATGATTAAATCACCAGTCATTGCATCACCAGCTTTAAGCACGCATGCGCTCCTAACGATAACATCTTGCTCGTTGGCGTACGTCTTAGCAGCTTCAGCTTTCTGGTCCGCATAGAGTCTAACTGAAGCTCCAATCTCAGCGTTTTTCGCGTCCACATACCGTTTGTTAGTCAAGTACTTTGGTCCAGCCGGCGCCGTATCATTATTCTTAGTGGCGTTGCTGATCAGCTGCGTCACCTGTTTCAAACTCGCGGCGTCGCTATCAGATCCTGGAATTTCTGTTGGCAGCCCAGTCACTCTTTTACCACCCATGGTCAAATCACCAGTCATAGAATCGCCGCTTTTGAGCACATGCCCGCCTCTTACGATAGCATGCTTCTCGTCCACATATCTTCTAGCTGTGGTGACCTTCTCATCCACGTACTGTCTGTAAGAGGCGTCGCGGGAATCTACATACCGCTTATTCACCACATGCAACGACTCCGTGGGTACTCTATCGAGTTTTACTAGAGCGCCCGCGACCGCTGTTGACACTTGTTTCCAACTCGCTGCGTCGCTATCGGAACCTGAAATTTCTGTTGGGAGCCCAGTAACTCGGTGGCCACCCATAACTAAACTTCCAGTCATTACACCGCCTGATTTGAGCACGCACGCATTCCTGACGATAACATCTTGCTCGTTAACATAACTTTTAACAATAAGGTCCTTGTCATCTGCATACCGCCTAACGGAATCTCTCAGCCCCGCATTCTTCTCGTCCGTGTACTGCCTGGCATCGATAAGCTTTTGGTCTGCATGATTTTCGGCTGCGGTCGCCTTCTGGTCCGCGTATCGTACCACTTGTGCCCAGCTCGCAGCGTCGCTTTCAGACGCACCAGCGTCTGTGGGCAGCCCAGTAACTTTGTGGCCACCCATTTTTAGAACGCCAGACATCGTTCCACCGGTGATTTGTAAGTTGTCCTGATCTACGATGTCCGCATAAGCCTTTGTCGCGGCGTCCGTGTCCGTCGTAGGAGTCCCCACGTTTGTCAGCCGAAAACCTCCAGCCGATAGAATTCCCAACATGGTATCACCAGCCTTGTGGACGAGCCCAGCGGCGCTTATCTGCCCCCTCCCACCCCACCTCCACCGTCTCTTCCAAATTTATCAACCGGCATTTTTATATACAAAAATGGCGACGGAAGTCTAACATAGGTCAAGCACGATGTCTTCAAAATTCTTTCCAGCAGTGAGCTCTCTTAGCACGGTCAGGCAGAGATGACCACATACCACATCATCGGGCCCCTGTAGCTGGAACGTTTGAGTTCTTATAGGATTTTTTAAATATCGAGAAATTTCTAGAGGCGGATCCAGCCCATAACTGTCAAAATAGATGGCTGTAGGCCCATCTATCCAATAGGCAACCCAGTGAGTACCATCGCCGGAACCAGAATCTAAATTAACAACTCCACACTCCTTCTCACTAGCCACGGCGGGCAGACCATCTCGCATGAAAACACCGCGGAAATGCGGAAGACCTCGGGCGACTTTCTCTATATCGAAGTTGCTAAGAGGTTTTAGTTTTTTTGTCCGATGTAGAGACCCGATCCTTTACACATTGGGCAACAGCCACCATAAGTCTCGTGAGACTTATGCTCACGCCCGAGATATAAACCAGTCCCGCGGACTGGGCCTCGAGTTCGCGATTGTGACGCGCCGCCTCCGCCAGTGCAGCGTCGCCGGCCTGTTTGCTCTGCACAGCCTTTACTACCCCAGCGGTCCCACCAGCCACGGCACCCGCCGCGGATAACCCACCAAAAAGCAGCGGGAGGAGAGCCAGTAGTGGAAGAAATCCACCCATTTTCGTCATCTTTTTCAATTGCGTTTTGGTGAATCTCAGCTCCATGCCAACGCCTTCCGAAATCTTCTTCACGATTCGGGCGGCTTGAACTTTTGTCAGCGCGAGCTTGTCGTCTCCGCGAAGCTGGCCATGAGTGAGCCGGATCGTGGCGCCAGTGCCGGCACGCGCAGCTTTAGCCAATGTTTGCTTTTGCCCTTCGGTCAGTGAAAGGCCGAACGCAACGTATTCAGTTTTCATTTTTGGAAAAAATATATCTAAAAGAGGGCCTTGTATCTAAATGTGAAAAACCGATTTCTAGTAGACGACGTTGAATTTGCTGCCATCCGATTCAAAATTCAGGAGTCGGTCGCTGATCAGGACGGCATATGCTGTCGTATTATTTGGTACCCCTTCGTTAAAGTCCACCTTGATTTGTATGTCCTGTACAGAGGTTTTAAGTCGTTCAGATTGCCTCCGCACGTCCAGAACGAAGATCGGAAACAAATCTACAAATTCGATTGGTGTCAGTTGGCATGACGATTCACGCGCGTCTATGCCGCAATATTCTTCCTTGAAGTCGCGTAGGGCCTTGTAAGCGCGAGAGGTTGTCCTCTTGGTGAAGTCGAGATTCATGTCAACCACGGGGTAGCGATCGGTGTTGAGCATAGCGAATATGTTGCGAACCTGTGCATGGTCAAACAGTGCCGGATTCTGGCCTTGATGTGCATTCTTTCCAGTCTGAAAAGCAACAAGAATCCAGCGCGGCTTTTCCGTCCCCGACTTAACGCTCAAACGCCAGGAAAAAGTCGTCGCTCGTGGCACCGCAATGTTGTCGCATTGCATGGCGCGGAATGCCACAGGTACTTTAACCTTGGCTTCAATCTGCTTCATAAGCATGCTTTTATACTCCAGAGCGGGTATTATATGCGGCATGAACCAGGAGAGTTTAGTCAGCGCGATCTGGCCATTGGTCGCTGCGGCTTCCTTGAAGATCGCGTCTGCATTTCCCTGCCGGCTCAGCGGTAAGGAGTGTTTAATCCCGTATACGACTTTGTGGTAATCATCGCAAAAGCCGAATAGATGTCTTAAGGGAACGATGAATGAAAACGTTCCAATAGGGACGGGTTTTCCAATGATCATCAGCCGACGGGCCTCAAAGCCGAGATTCAGAGCCGCCGCCGTCGCAGTCGTGTCTTTCTGCCAACACATGTTTAAACCTTCGCCTTTGGAAAAATCATCGCCGTATACCAGCATGCCTTTCATCGTCGTGGCTTGCCCAGGTGACATGACATTCTCTATCTCGGTATTGTTAGCCAGGTATCGAATTTGAGAAAACATGTACGGGATGGCGTTGTTGATGAATGACACCAACGAATCTGCGATGTAAGCCGCGCCAGTTGATGTAAGCCTGCCCTCCACAAGAAGGTAACTTTTAGAAGGCTGTGTGAAAATGTCTTGGTTCTGGATGTCGATCTGTATGGCCTGGCCATTGTTAATAGCTGCGGGATTTTGTGATTCATACTCGCGGTATTCAAACGATTCAATACTATTGTCATCGGGCACCGCCGAAGCGATGTCCAACATCTCACTTGCCATGTCAAATGCCGCCATTATTATAGTTAAAAAAAGTTCAAGCTTCAATTATTAATCATGCTGTAAATGGGTAAAGCATTTTTGCGTTTTATGAATTAGTCGGAAATTTTTTTATTTTATTTTGCGAGAAACAGACCTCTACCACCGCGACTCGGCTTTATAGTCTTGAAACCGGATCCAGCAATGCGACTGTTTCTGTCAGCCATTATCGGAACAACGGGTGGCGGACTCACAGCCAGTTGTTTTAAGTATTCGATGCTCTTGTCGCTGAGCGCCTTCTCCAAAGGTGCGGGAACCGCTCGCGAATGAGTTTCATTAGCGTTTGCGCCGGCAACAGCGCGTCTCGCTTTCACGGCATCAACGATTTGCCTCACGGCGGAGGCTGTTGTGGCGCCAGCTTTCACAACATTACCAACTACATCGGCAACATTTGTTATTACACCTTTATTAGCCGAAATGAAGGAGCCTGCACGGCCAAGGAAGCCTGCGATTTTGGGTATCCAGTCGAAAAGTCCACTACCCACGACACGACGCCGCTTTTTAATACCAAGAACCAACATGTTAATATTTAAGTGTGAACATTTACGCACTGCGGATGTGAAACCTTATAGTTACTGTCTCACCGCGGAGGTTTAATTGTTCACCATTCTGGTCGGTCAGCCACACACGAATGCCCTGTACGTTACCAGCCGGTGCAACTGGTAGGTACACCAGATTTTTCGGAGACTCGATTACCTTGTAGCCGGGCGACACATCCGGGAAAAAACTGTAGATTACTGGCAGCTGGCTACCATGTCGATACGATCCAGAGATAATATCACAATTTACCAGAATTGTGTCCACCCGGAGAATATCGACTGGATTTTCTCCCTCTTTATAACCTTGGCCAAGCCTCTGAGGGTTAAAACCGAGCATTTGCCTGATAGTAGATTGAGCCATATTTACCTTATATAGAGCATTCGTAATTTTTATGAAGGCGCGAAGGGTAGATGCGTTAGCTCCTATGGTAATAGGAGAATTAAAGCCGAGTGGTGTCACACCCGTCGGAGAATTTTGCTTTTCTAACTGCCTGCCGATTTCATCATTAATCTGTGCGATCTCGTAGCTTCCGTCGGGCAAAATGATCGTCTTCCACGTCACACCATTGTCGGTGCTGTAGACGAACTTGTTATTTGTGCTATCGATGTTGGGAATCGAATTATAAGTTTCAAGATTGACCAAAGCAAGCTCATAGCGTCTTTTTGGATCCAGGTACAGCGGTGGTGAGAAAGCCGTGGTCCACCCTGTAGTATCTGAGGAAACAACTATGCTAAAATTCTCCTTAGGCTGCAAAAGTTCTCGAATTTCTTCGAGCAGTTTCTCCGAGCGTTCCATCTGAGCCATGAATTTTGTTTTCTATTTCTATTTTATGAGCATGTTTCTATTCAATTCGAGTGCCAGCTCTTTGGAGATCGCACCGGAACGCAGCAACTCGTCAAGAATGGCGGAGATTTCGTTGCCGAGACCAGTGTTTCCCGCGGCCCTAGAGGCCACCAAAAGCTGCAACCTCTCTACCAGAGCGTTTGGGTCGTTGTAGAACTGCACCGCCCCGCCACGAATCAGCTGGAACTTTTTACTTTTTCCGGCCATGAATGGGCAGACCAGACATCTGTACGAGATTTTTAAAAGTTTCAATTGCTTGAGGCGAATATTGCTTAGTCTTAACGAATCGTTTCGTTAACAGGCTGAACAACGACTCATCGGCCGGAGATTCGAGAACGAGGTTACCACCTTTAAACACTCTCAGTCTACCGGCAGACAACGCGACGGGGTCAACGGAGAGCTCACCCAAGGCGTTACCTTGTAATTTCAGAGGAACGGCTGGAACACTGAAACCCTTTCCTTTTTTAGTGAGGGCGTGGCCTTTCAATAGCAAACGAATTCGATCTCTGTAGTCCTGTAGGACGCCGATATCTACGGCCAGCGCATGTACCTTTTCTTCGTCTCCGTTCTTATTGGCCTTCCTTTTCTCTTTGCCCAGGGTGTGGCGATTATAATAATTTACGCCTTCGATTATCTGTTTCACAGCTGCCGTGTCGTTCAGGTCGAGCTCGCTCGGAGGGGTAAAACCGTGCCGCCTGATTGCATCGACGTTGAGATGTCTGTTTGGGTGGACGAGCAATGATTCCTGAGCGGGGTGTGCCGCAATCGCTGGAATAGCCGTTGGAGCAGTTGCTCCAACGGAATCACCGAACAACGCCGCTATCGGGTTAAAATTAGCAGACTCTGAAATCTGCGCCGGCAAATCCTGTAAAGCGCTGGTAACTTTCTGCAGCTCCTTGGACGTAGCCGCCTGTGATTCAGCCGTGGCTGTGGCTATTGGTTTGAAAAGCTTTGCCGCATCGTACTGAAGATTGGCTTCACCGAGCTTCTCATCCACAAAACGCTGTCTCAATCGATTTCTCCGAGCTAAATAATCCTGAGTCAAGGCGTCTCGCTCCTGTTTAGACGAAACTTTTGTCCACATCGCGTTTGTATGTCAGCTATATGTTGCCTATATTGTGTCTTTAAATACTTGCCTTGGGCTTATAGAAACGATCGAACCCGCAACGATATTTTCCGTCGTACACTTTAGACGTCAAATCTATGACTGCGAATCCATATGGCTGAGCAGCACACTCGCTGAAGAACGTACGGAACTCATCGAAAGACATGTCGCCGCCCACGAACGTATCGTGAATGGCTCGCAAATTTTTACTGTCTTGGTTGAAGAGGACGATAAGATTCGCATTGTCACGGATCGCTTGCTTCGGAATTCGAAAATAATTCTGTGTTAAGTAGAAGCAGTCCGCGCCACCGTGTCGACCCATAGTGAAATACCTTTCAATGGGCGACTGTTTTTCAAGCATGACGTCATCGAAAACTAGAAGGCTTCTGGCATTCTTATTTAATGATTCAACTGGAACTATTTCATCTGAGCAAGAGTGAAAGGAAGCCACTTCCTTACCGGCAACTTTTTCGAGTTCTGTTATCCAGTCCCGAAGAAATTGATATTTTTCCTGTCCCAGAGACTTTGAGTATAGATAGAGCCGGTCAAAACGTAGGTACCCCTTCTTCAACAGAAGGTTAAGCAGTAAGTTTGTTTTCCCACATCCGCTAGGCCCACAGATTATGCATCGTATGCTTGATGGCAACAACCAATGGTGGTGTTTTTTCCCATCGTCAGCTTCGAGATCGAAATTTGTTATTTCCATATAGAGACAACGAGTTATGATTGTATTCAACGAAAACAATGTATTGCCTACGATGTAAGAAACATACTGAGACTTCAAATGAAACAATCGTCGAGTTACGAAACGGTCGGCCAGCCAAGAAGGGAACCTGTGCCGTCTGCGGTGCAAAGAAGAGCCAAATTTTGCCTTCTAAAGCGCGGAAGCGCAAGACTCGTGAGCATAAGTCTCACGAGACTTATGGAGGCTCGCTACTGAATAGCGCTCTTAATGTTCTGCCTCTGCCAGAAATGCATTTGAGCCTTCCATCCGGTATGTCTTCGGAAGATAATCCGGGAGGTTCTTTTCAGAATACAGGAAAGTACTCTTATTGTGGACCATTCACAAAACTCGATAAAAGGCTGTCACAGCGCTATCACGGTGTTAATCAGCTCGACCGTGCGTGCCTCCACCACGACGTCGCTTACGCAGTGCATAAAGATACTCCGGGGCGTAACCACGCAGATGACATCCTCGCTGCAGCCGCGTCGAAGATCGCACTCACCGATGAAACTCCGGATTATGAAAAGAAAGATGCCCGGCTCGTATCGGCCATTATGTCAGCAAAGTCGAGGCTGGGGATGGGTGTCAGAACGAGCCAGCGAAAACGCAAACGCGAATGAATTTTTCATTTGCGTTCATTTGTGTATGTGTTTACCTGTTTGAAATATATAGTTTTACTGAAATGTCTAAGCACCTTTCAGCCGTCTATTACAGCCCTAGAGGTTACTGGCGAGGTAAGGCTGCGGTGAAGAAACTAGCCTCAGCCGCCAAAGTTTCCGAGGCGGAGGCTCGCGATTGGCTGAAGAAACAAGCTGTGTGGCAGATTTATCTACCCGTTCCACATCGCATACCGCGTCCAAAGTTCGAGGAAAATCGCCCAAACGCCGTACACCAAGCCGATCTCTTGTTTTTACCTCACGATAAAGTAGGTCGAAAGACTTATAAATACGCCTTGACTGTTGTCGATGTTGCTTCACGATACAAAGAAGCAGAACCGTTGATTAACAAAAGTGCGACCGAAGTCGCCGCCGCTTTAAGCCGGATCTATAAGAGGGGCCCATTAACTTGGCCTCGACTCCTTCAGGTCGATCCTGGACGCGAATTTATGGGTGATTTTACACCGTTGCTGACGAAGCACGACGTTCTTGTAAGACGCGGACAGGCCGGAAATCATCGCCAACAGGGCATCGTTGAACGTTTCAACCGAACACTGGCCGAGCGACTTTTCGGCGCTCAATACGCTCAGGAATTGCTCCTGGCTGCAAGGGGGTCATCCGAACGGTCAGTGGAATGGGTTCGACGATTGCCTGAAGTTATAGCTGCACTAAACGATGAGCCGACGCGTTTGCTTGACAAAAAGCCGGTTGAAGCGATGAAAGCTGCTAAAGTGACACAGAAGCCCTCTCATTCACAAACTAAAAACGCAAATGAAATTCATTCGCGTTTGTGGGGCTTGGATGAGCCTGTTCTCGGGCACGACGTTCTCGTCCGATATTTGTACGCTCCCGGCGAGCTCGAGGGCGGCAGCAAGCGCGCCACCGACCCTAACTGGTCGCTCACCATCCACGCTATTTTGGATGTTGTGCGGCAGGCTGACCAACCGGCTTTATACCATCTAGTTGATGGGCCTGGCCGCGGTTTTGTGCGTGAGGAGCTGCTTCTGGTTCCTATGGGCACTGAGCTACCCCCCGATAGAATACTCAACCGTCGTTGATTTTGTAGTGCCCGTATGCCAGCGTTGTTATTCCGTCCGGAGATATCCACTTTTTTGTGTCTAATGGAGAGAGGCTGATCTTATTCTGCTCGTACACTCCGATCTGGTGGTCGTGGCTTCTAATCACGACTTGTGTGTGCCGCATTTCCTCTCGTTCGAACAGGCATTCCTTGTATAGCTCGTGGTGCAGATCCTTCTTCACAACTGCTCTCTGAACGCCTTTTGCTTTCCTGATCTCTGAACCACCCGATTTTAAGATCGAGTACATCTTCGGACGCAATCCTACGAATTGGGCTATGGCAACTCCGTTACATTCATCCTTGAACTTGCCCACGACTTTCTTGTTCTCGACTTCGTAGTACGGGCTGTCTCTAGGAAACTCGGAGAGGTCGTATAGGTGTTTTTTGTTCCACATATCGACATAGGTGTTCGGAGTTTCCACCTGAAATAACAGGCTATCTGTGTCTGTATACAGCAACTGGGCTTTTTCTCCGTACTCATTTTTTACATCGTTATACCAGAAGTCGTACATCAGATGCTTGCTGAGGTCGAGGACAGCCTGGCCGACATATACAGGTCTGTTTAACTTGAGCTTGCTCTTCAAACTGTGAATCGCGGCGAGTTGGTCGTTGAAGATTTTATGGGATATGTAAGCAGGGTCGGCAATTAGTTTACGAAGTTTGTCAACTTTTGAGGTCGGTACCAGGTTGACCCTGATTCTTTTTCTAAGATTTTCCATGGTCTTTCCAAAGACCGCATTATTAGCCAGCTTGAAGAAGTCCTTTTCAAATTCCGACGTTGCCTTCGCCTTCAATTTTGTATTCATCTCGATGTATGGAGCCATCCACGCCTCCTGCCTGAATTTAATGGCACGATGGATCTTAGAAACTCGTAGGCCCAACGAGTGATATAGTTTGAGATTTCTATAATGGACCACATACCGCTCCTTAGGTCGTAGGCTTGGTACTAACTTCACATGCTTTGTGAACTTGCCTCCCAACTCGTTCATAAGCACATTCTGATAGTCACTCAACCACCCCTCTTGGACTGTCAGGGTCTCCGGTGCTAAGGGATAGTCGCTATGTGATTCGTGGAGGTGCTCCGGGTACCCGAGATCTACTTCAAGTAGGAAGCCTTCAGGCGCGTCGTCTGGAGTTTCCAACACTTCGTCGAGAGTTGGACTTTCCCAGCTAAATCCTCCAACTGGCAGTGGCTGTTGCATCGCCCAGCCGTAAAGATTATTCGCGTCGAGATACATGATCCAGTTGTCTGGCTTCGTGGTATCGTAGTCGGGGCATTGTGGGTTGTTGGCTTTTGCGAAGCGCTTAGATACCATCGAGATTCCACCTCTGAGACCTTTCTCTACGAACAAATGCATGTCTATATCGGTTAAAAGTTCGAGTTCGATCTTCGTCTTTTTCAGCAAAGCGTCCCAGGCCATTCCTGGTAGGCTGAAGTAGTTAGCCGGGTCCAGACTGTAGTGCTTCATCGATGTGTTTCTGAAGGTCTCGAAGACATCGGCTAATAGAAGTACATCCGTGCGGAGATACAAGTCGTGATAGTCGCCCAGAGTTTTACAATCGAATTCATTCCATACTCGTTGGGCGTGTTCATAATCCGCATCAGAGATGTTCTCTCGGGACAGCCTGCTGTAGAACGCTTCTTTGGGTGGAAGTCGGTCTTCTTCGAAGCGGTGGTAATCGTCAATGTGCTCGTAACAATATACGCCCTTTCGCCTCAAAAGATCTAGTTTTGTCCTATCATTGTGAACGAAACTTTCCTTTATATATGCTGTTGTTACTTTCAGATCCTCTAGCGACAGATTTCCTGATAATTTATCCAACGAGCTGTTTAGAAACTGGAGACTATCGATGAACTGCAGTTGTCCTATGTTGAATGTCATGTATTTCTCCATATTGTTTGGGATGCAGTTAATATCAGTTTCCTCATCCTGTGCGGCCTCACAGCTGCCTATCGCTTGCATTATGAGGTGGCTGTCGTAACCTCGTAGATTGTGGAAGACCACTGGTACCTTGCACTTATCTGGATATATTCGAAGCTTGAGGTTGCAGGCGTTATGAGCGGCACCTCGGTACTTACCGGTGATGTGGCAGTGGTCACGAACTCTATCCGCTTCGAGCGCTTCTCCGCAGATGTGACAATCGATAGCCTCGCGGAATGATTGGCGATCAACTGCTGACATAACCATCTTAGCTGGGGTGGCCAGCCTTTGTTTGATAGAGGCCAGCTCGTCTTGTAGTCGTTGCAGGAACTCTGACACGGCGTTTACTCCCCGGTATAAAATTGGTTTCTTCGTGCGGCCGTCACATCGAACTACTATATAACAGAAGCTGCATGGTTTCTGCTCAGCTATCCGTCTTGTATTGCTCTCGTTAGGGTTCATGGCTGCACCTTCGATTGGCATGTTTAGAGCCTCGAAGTCTGCGTAAACGATATACGGGACTCTCATCTGTTTGCGCTGGTTCTGGAATTTGAGTTTATTTTCATCCTCTTTTGGCATCTCAATCCGCTGAGGCTTTTTACTGATGCCCTGGCAATCTTTGGTATGAGCATCCAGCAAGTCTTGTCTACCAAATATGTGTAGGCAGCGACGACATGGGTGCTTTCGCTCTTTATGATCGCTGTTTTTGTACAGCATTCGGGCCAAGTCCTTGATCCAGACATAGTGATAATTCCGCAAATGAGCCTGCAAATGAATTTCATTTGCGTTTGCGTTTGCATCGCTGGCCAACAGTAGAAGATCAATATTGTGAACTCTAGTCTCGGTTGAGACATGGATTGGATACAGCCCTCCATTCCACCCGAAGACCGAAACGGACACCATAGGGTTCTGACGTTCGAACTTACCGATATCTGTGACCTTCACTGGAAATTCTAAACCGTCGAAGTTTAGCTCGTGGAGGTGGGCACGATACTTACTGGGACGATAGGGGTGTTGCTTATGATCTACTGGATACATGGCGCTTAGTATTGCCCACTCGAAGCAGCGGTTGTCTTCATTCTTTACATTAATAACCGTACGAGGGGGTATATACTTTGGTGTGGGAAAATAGCTCTTGCCTCGGAAAGGCTTATATCTTGCAAAACTTAGGTCTAGCGCCACGACGCGCCTCACCCTCCACCCCGATCCCTCATTGGTATACTCCTCGAGGAGTTTTAGTATTTCGGCCTTGGCCTTCCGAACAACCCCTTGGATTTTACCCGCATTGGTAATTGGTTCTGGTTTGCTTCGAAAGTAGGTCGTAGTGGTAATAATACCGGGAGCCGCGTTGCCATCGTACACATTGTCAACAGTCGGCGCCAACTTTTCCAACTCAACAGTCAACACTTGAGTGTATTTCAAACCGCCATTTTTCAAGAGCTCTTCGTTTAGCTGTGCCTCGATGTTCTGCTCCATTGCACTCAAGAAAGCCAACGCATCTCCTTCCAGCCTGTGGTTTAAAGGTACTTCTGCGCGGAAGTCTCTCAGATGCTGATTGGCGAGCTCTCTGTGCACTAGAAACGGTGGTGGTCCACCTCCATCCTTCTTAATTAGGAGTGGGTCAAATTCTGCCAGAAGGGCCTTGCGTTTTGCCCCTCTGCGCTTGCGCACTGGAGGAATTGGCTTTGGAAGCAGTGGCTGTAGTAAGCGCCTTTTGACTGCATCTGGGATAGGTTCGTCTAAGATATTCTGTAGAACAGCCCGAAGAGCTGGTGGCCCGGTAAATTCATTCAGCAATTGTTCAATTTTTTCATTCGTAGACAATGCCATAGTTAAAAATTATTTTATACTAATGTGGCAAACTTTTCTTTAATATAATAAGTTTATCATTTCTTTAAATGTAAATTTTTATTATCTAGTCTATTGATATAGATGAAAGACGTTTCCATTCTTTATTAAATTCGCGAATTAACCCACCTCTTCGAGCTCTAAAATATTTAGCGAAATAACCACATTTCATACACTCACCCACGCGTGTTTTTATACCCCTTCCACATTTGACACATGGTTTTGTCCCGCAGCCGTTTCGCAGTAGTGCCAAATGTTTGAAACAGTACTCCCCAATGCACCTGCGAGAGCAGAGGGTTGTTTTGCCTATAGCGAGCCAAATGCAAAAGTTTTGCCCTAACATTATGTTTTATGTATACCATAACCTGTTCATTTATTTAAATTGATTATTTTTATTAATTAGCTAGTTCCAGATCTCGTGGGAGGTTCTCGGCCTGCAGCAAACGACACTTTTGCGGCTTGATGTGTTAAGGCACATTTTTTTGTTTTTTGACTGAATTCAAAGCGGCTCGGCTTGAAGGTTTTTGGTGGTGCAATTCGTACACCAAAAATAGATCTGTTATAGAGTCCACACACTCTCTGGAGGCCTAGATGGTGTAGACCGGCATCCTCTTAATTCGGTGAGATAACGGAGTGGTGGGGATAAAAAAAATTGAGGGGTGGAGACCGTCCCCCAGTATTTTGACGGAATAACGGGGGTGGCGCTAACCCCCCGTTTCCCACCTACTGTCTGTGTGTCTGTCTGTCTGTGTGTCTGTCTGTGTGTCTGTCTGTCTGTCTGTCTGTCTGTCTGTCTGTCTGTCTGTCTGTCTGTCTGTCTGTCTGTCTGTCTGTCTGTCTGTCCCCAGCAGCACTGTCATATGTTGGACACATGAATCCTGTCATAATTATAGGACCATGTAACGTAGGACATTTGAAACCCAAGAGAATAAATTGCCGTCATGGTCTTCAGTTTAATATAATTTTATGTATTAGATATGACGTTGCTAGTGGGGTCATTTGAAGGCTATTTGCTTAGAAACGAGGGGCAACAACCGACGGTTCCACCCGCCTGAGGGCTGCAGATTCTACCTCTGACTTGCCTACTTCTGCTTATGTATTCTGTGTATTATGTTAGGCCTACATCAGGTGTTCAAATAGTTTGGGTCAATCGCAACTCCGCCCAACTGTCAATAGTTCTTGGACGACGGCGTCGATGTGTTTGTCAGAGCTTCTTGGGATCGTGTTTGAACTATGGAAACGCCGAGTTTAGGCGACGAGAAAGACCGACCGGCCTACGTTTACAACGGGCCTAGGCCTTGCCATAGCGTTGTCCTTTGTCAGAGAAGGGGTGAGGTTACGCCATGGGTGCGCGCACTGTCGCATGGTGATCTGTTTCTACGACGTTTCCACGGTGCGAGAAGTTGGTTGTGTGTGGTGTTGACGGAGAGATAATCTGATGAAAGGAGTGCTACGATAACTTTATTCAATTAAATTTCTTTCGTCGAACTTTTTTCGATATTTCACGTTTGTTAGTTCTACGGGTAAGTTTCCTGAAGAGATTTCATTATTCTGGTTCTAACTGACATTGATTGAGAATTCGAAATAGTTTGCCATGTAATAATATTGTAATCGAACACTTATGAAAGCGTCACTCAACGATTCAGAGGCGCTAACGAACCAATACAATGCTATTGAAGATGAAGAGCAGTCCCTTATTAAAGCTAGCCCTGAGGCAGCCATGGGTATGAAGTGCTAGCGACTTCATTTTCTTAGCCTCGGCATTTGAGGGTGGTTGTCCTCTCCCTCGCCATCTCATCTTCCCACCGACAGTGTACGGTCAGTGTACTCGTCATAGGTGAGTTGACTGGGGTGGGGGTTGCAGGTGGAGCAGAGATCTGGAACCAAATTTCTGCCCTGGCGGGAATTTGAACTCCGGACATCTCGATGTGCTATAACTAAGAGATAAAATGAACTTCAGGCGTTTCCGGAACAGAGGAAGAGAAAGGCTCAGGCGCTCATGTCGCAGTTCCTGCAGAAGACGGTTCTAACTAGAGACGGTTCCTCGCAGTGGCGGCGATCTTGTCTGAGAGGGAGGGGGCAAGTCAGCCGTGGTCTGGTTGATGACCTTTTTAGGAATTCATTTCCCCCCAAAAATTCTGTTCTCCCTTTTTTAGGAAGGTTTCACACTTTTTTTAGTCATTCACCTCTTTTACAACTTTTTTAAGGGTCTCGCCACAATGTCAGTATCTTTTTCAGAACGTCATCCTCCAAACACATTGTTAGACTTTTTTCAAATTCTCCCAGACAAATTCTATGACTTTTCTTAGGGATTTTTTTCCTTTCTCATAATTTTCGGGGGGACACTTCTGCTGAAATATTTTATTTTTACCTCGTCTGGTCAAAAAAGGCTGTGAAAACCCTCACTCGCAATTACGTTTGCTGGCCTTTTTTAGTCTTTCTTCTAAATTTAGGGGGTCAGATGTATGGAGTGTCCCCCGACTCTTAAAGGTGGGGGTCATGTCCCCCGCGACCCCCCTAGATCGCCGCCCATGGTTCCTCGTGCAGCCCATATAGGACCCACATTTCCGTACGTTACCCGTATTGAGCCCATATGGGTTCCATCTAATGCCCACGGAAATGCTGCCAGTGTAGGAGTGCCAACCCGTTTTTGAAACTTTTAGACCAAAGACGACATGTGGGCAGTGTTTAATCTAGACGTCTTTGGGGGGGTAAATGTCCCCCCCAGGATTGATGTTTCCCCCCCAGAGGCCGGCAATATTATAATGTAGAGAAGTTTTGGGGAAGCAATTTCCCCCCCCCAGGATACATGGTGATACATGGTTTCCCCCCCCCCCCAGAGAGACGGATCCCTAAAAAAAAGGTCATCAACGTTTTTTGAGAGAGTAATTTAAAGGAAAATTGGGACGAATGACTAAAAAAAAAAAAAAAAAAAGTCACAACTTTTCTCGAAGATGAAAGTTGTAAAAAGTCTGGATGAAAGTTGGAAAAGTCTGAAAAATTGGTTGGTCCCCCAGAAACCTGGTTTCCCATCCCAGAAGAGGGGGACTAGATTAAACACTGCATGTGGGACACGGTAGTCGACTGGTTAGAGCGCTCGCCATTCCTCTCCCTTGCACTCACGTTCGTTGGGCCCCAAAATACTGACCATGAGTAGCTACGTCGTGTCAGAAGGGTTGACCACAGAGACCGCCACGTGAAGATCGATCTAAGTCCGGTAATCAGAAGTGGTTAAGTAAACCAATGCAGCCCGTCGTTAAAGTGTTAAATAATTTATATGCTTGTGAACATGATGGGGAAATGGGGAACTTCGTCAGCAACCGGTGGAGGCTGGGTATAGCCAGATGGCGGTAGTGGTCCAGCAGGGTCAAAAGACGTCCTTACGCACTGCTACCAACTGCTTCTTCCTTTCCAGCTTTCCCTTCGCCTGGTTCAGTTCTTCTTCGAAGCCGCAGTCTTTTTCTGCGGCCAGACATCTGGCTACCCAGCCTCCACCGGTTGCTGACGAAGTTCCCCATTTCCCCATCATGTTCACAAGCATATAAATTATTTAATACTTTAACGACGGGCTGCATTGGTTTACTTAACCACTTCTGATTACCGGATATGGATTCATATGAGTCGGATACGGGCCGAACGCGGAGATATTTGGCAGTGGACCTGAGTTATTGTGGTCGTTTGAAGTCACTGCGACCTAAATTATCAATATAATATGCGTTAGTGACATGTGCCTGGCAAATGCATCTTCAATAGAGATCGACGCACCCTGAACAACTGCCAAGCCATATCTTAAGACGCTCCTCCTTAGATTTCTTAGATTGCCATGTTAAGCTCCCTATGAGGTTTTTAATAAAAAGTCGCTTTACAAGCAGTTACCATAACCAGATACAAGTGGTGCATTTTGCCTTACAAATCACATCCTGTTTCATTCTTACATGACTCGATAACAAGAGCATCGTTGTTTCGTTTAAACAGGACCGGGACACTAAAATCCGCCACCCAGTACGGCCATCTATGGAACCAAGATAACCCTACGCGTAGCAGTCCAAACATCGAGCGAACTGTATGCTGTCGAATAAGATCATTCTCCGACAAACCAGGGAAATGGACAGACATCGATTTTACCAGAACATCCGCAACGGCGCCAAGGAAGCCAAGCGTGCCGGCAGCCAGAGGAGCAAACCGCCTGGCGGGACCGCAGCGTCGACCGATGATGCCGACCGTCCATCGACTCTGGTAAACTCCGGACGCAAGACGACTCGGTTCGACACCAGGAATGAAGACGACGACTTGGACGCGCAGTTGAATCCCCGATACGACGACTCTTATGAAACGACTAGACTCTCCGGGGATGTCCAAACGCCACAACAACCGAGTATCGTCCTGGAGCCGTCCTTCCACAGGACCATCTACTCTCCACGGACCGACCGTCGCGGACCGAGCCGTTTCCCGAGCCCCGCCCGAAGCGTAGCGGGCGCCGGTAGCCGGATGAACGACCGTGAGGACACGTGGAAGTCGCCTCGACGGGATGGGAGTGGCGAACGAAGCGTTGTCGAGCTCAAGATAGTGGAGAATATGAATGAAGACGATCCTCCTCCACCAGTACTTCTGGTCCCCAAGGAGTCGACGACGAATCACCTGATGGCCGAGAACAAGCTGCTGAAGATGGAGAGGGATGACGTAAACAACCAGCTGGAGATGCTCAAGAACGAACAGGATGCCAACCTCCAGAGGATCAACGACGCTCGAAGGGATATAGAACAGCTTGAACGACAGTACCGCAACGAAATCGATACCTTGAAGGACCGGATGCGAGACCTCGAGGCCAGTAAGGCGGATCTGTTCAACGAGGTCGAGGCCCAGACGAAGAAGAAGGACCTGATACGGGCGGAGAACGAGCGTCTGCGCTCTGAGCTGGAACGAGCCAAGGGAATGGAGGAACACGAACAGAAGACGGCGATGCTGCGTGAGAAACTCGAGAAGGAGAAGGAAAGGTTGGAGGAGGAATTGGAGAAGAAGACGCAGCTCGTCGATAAGCTGACGGCTGACAATGAGCTCCTGAAGGAACATTGTCTGGCCGCAGAAAAAGACCGCGGCTTCGAAGAAGAACTGAACCAGGTGAAGGGAAAGCTGGAAAGGAAGAAGAAGAAGTTGGTGGCAGTGCGTAAGGACGCCGAACAACTGAAGAAGACCACTCTTTCTCCTGAACAGGAGGCGGAACTTAAGGGAAAGATCGAGAAGCTGGCCTCAGCGCTCAAAGCCAAAGATCTCCTTCTGGAGGAAGCGAAGAAGGAGAGGCGCGACGCTCTGCGCGAGAAAACCGACCTCGACACGAAGTGTAAGGATCTGAAGGACCAGTTCATCAACCTGCACTCGCAGCTGAACAATGCGCAGAAAGCCAACGAACAACTACACGGCGACAAAAAACAAATGGAATGCGACATTAAACAAATGCAATCCGACGTTACACAAAAGGAAGGCGACATTAATCACCTCAAGACGGAGAACAAGAATCTGAAAGAACAGCTCAAAGAGGAGAAGGAAAACAATCTGAAACTGCTTCGCTTCGCTGCTCTCGAGGAGAAAATCGGTCCTCTGAAGGAGAATATTCGAGAAAAGGACGCGAAAATCGCCGATCTCCAGAGAGAGATCGAGACCCTTCGAAATGCAGTCGAAGGCTACCAGAAGCAGATGGACGCAATTCGCAATGATCCGAAGATGAACTCGCGTCTCCAGCAACACGAGGTTTCGAACCATATTATTCCAGACCACGCCACTGCACATCGACGTCTCTTGGACGAGAACGCGCGTCTTTTGACCCTGCTGGACCACTACCGCCATCTGGCTACCCAGCCTCCACCGGTTGCTGACGAAGTTCCCCATTTCCCCGTCATGCAGTCACGGGCCCCCGCACAGCAGCGGTCTAACGGCGATCTGGCGGAAGCTGTGAGGCAGCTGCGATCGAGCGAGGACCGGGTGGCACAGCTGGAAAAATGGTTGGACGAGATCTACAACGACAAGAACTTCCAGGTCGTAACGAAAAGTCAAGGTCGAACGACGCTTCCAGATCTGCCCAAGAGGTTGGTGATGGTCAAAGGATCGTCCGACTCCGACAAGAAATTCAAAACTGGATTCATGACCGATCGGGCGCAGTAATTACCCCAATCTGCACGGACATGGTTTATCATCGGACGAGTGTCTGCAACTGGCTCTACATAAATGAACCCTTCGCAGGCATTTACAAAATATCACCAAATCGTATGGTTCGGTCACTTTCAAAATTTCGAGTTAAGAAAGGACACTGAACGTTTTTTCCTACCTGGTTGTGCATAGGTTGTGTCATATTTGTAGAGGGGACCAAAGAAATTCTTAGCACTTCACTTGTGCAGGTTACAGACTTAGAAAACTTACACTATAAGTGTTTAACACTGAATATGCTCAATAAAACTGCTGAAAATAACACATCCAGAAAAGTGTCTTGTACTTTTATGTTTCCCTGCTGCAAACCTCATTATAAAAGGCCCTTTTATCCAAGAAAAAGGAGAAGAAGAGGATGAGAAAGAGGGGAGGAGGAGGAGGAAGAAGAAGGAGAAGAAGAGGAAGAAGAGATTTTTACTCTTGTGGGGTTTTGAACCCCAGACTTCGCGGTTGACTCTAAAATAGTTTTAAAGTGAAATTGTCATTGACAAGCATTAGGCTTTTACAGTTCACTTGACCTCTGTTATTTTATTGTGAAAATGTCAAAAATTTGTTATAAAGTTGGAAAAAGTTTAACTAACTATTTTTAGTTTAGTTAACTTATTTACAAAATCAGTTGCCAACTTTAGTTAAACTGTTTTATTTTAGTTGTAAAATAGTTGAAGTTTAACTAAAAAAATTGGTTTGGCGCCTATCACTGGCCATTAGGCCTACTTCCAAAAAATTACCTTTATGGGTTAAGTCAAGACTCAAGAGTTTCCCATTAAGTGTTCATTGTTCAATTTTTGACACATCTATGGATCGAGTACACGTCTACGCACGCCCCATACAATTTAGCACATATAGGCCTACCGGTTTTAGCTAAGCCTACATAAGAAATTGAAGTCGGGATATTCGGACATGTAAGAAGTTTTCAACCCCCTCCCAGTTAAGATTTGACAATTCAAACTCTGACGATCACGCTGAGCTGCTTCAAAGCCTTGATTTCCAGAGATATGGAAGAGACCAGCTGGACGGACCAAGGCAAAGACAGTGAAGGCTGATCTTCGCCTACTGACCTTTGGCTATACTGTACACACACAGTCAGAAGATGAGACGAAGACGGGGACGAACGATAGGCAGAATCGTAGAAATGACAATTCATCTACCGTACCCGAAGACACTTCCAGCCCAGCCTTTCTGAATGCCTATGCAGATGGTCCTATCATGTGACAGTTCACACATTTATCAAGAGTTCATCATGAAAATACGACCAACGTTCTGCCCAGTGATTTCATTTAATTGTTGTAAAAGCAAGGCCTCCGATCAGCGTTCCTGAATAGGCTTAAGCCCGTGCCCTACGCTTAGCTATATATATATAGTGACAATTTGGAAATCTGGAGTTTAAGATTACGATGAGCTTCTGTTAAACTGGTGCTATATAAATGTACAGTAACGATTACAGTTACGGTTGTCAATACAAGTCCTTCGAAGTGTTGTGACTGTTTAAGTCGCGGTTGACCTTGAACTCTGGACACAGTGGCTGACATAGTAAGCCAATGACCGACACACCAATATTAAAAAACAATCAATCAATCAATATTCGTTTAATTCAACAAATCCAGTTGACAATAACGCAACAGATTACAGATTACAGAAGCATGATAATAATAGAATGGAGAATAAAGGGATGTGTTAATTAATAAGCATCTTTGAACAAAACACGAGGAATAAAATTATATTTATCTTTAGCTGGAAGAGTAAAATTGCGAGTTCTTGTCCTTAAGTCGTAGTTATTATGTCGTGGGAGAGGAAAAATACAACGAAGGACATGGTAAGGCTGGCAACAGATTCTTTTAAATAAGCCAGCATCTGCAGCATCAATCATGTTATCCAAACTTGGGATGGAGGGCATAAGGAAACCTCTGCGCATGGTTCCATGTAACATGCGTTCTATCCTATCTCTATCATATTTGCTGGTATAACCCACCAGGCCGGAGAGGCATACAAAAGGTGAGAAACAGTGGTAGCCCTTGCTACATCATGCAAAGCTTGAGGGGACAGACCATGGTCTCTCAAAACTCTGAGCGCGTACAGGGAGGTGGAACTTGATGTCAAGACTTTGTCAACATGTTTAGACATACTGAGATTGGATCTAAGGGTTACCCCTAGAACTTTAAGACTAACAACTCTTTCTGCTCCCTGAATGATGGGAGGAATGTTTAACCCTTTCTGACCCCTTTTGGAGAAGATTATCTCACGGGTTTTGGTTGGATTTAACTTGAGGTTATTGTTTTTAGCCCATATCGCAATGTGATCATATTCTTCAACAACTGTTCGAATATGTGATGACCCTACTATTAAATAAGTGTCATCCGCATATTTAACAAGATGATAAAAACTATATTTAGGGTGAAGATCAGATGACGCAACATCGTAAGATTCAGGGCCAACCACTGAACCTTGGACAACACTAGCATTAATAGATGTTAATTATTAATAGTGTATCTTTAACTTAACTTGCGATCAGCGAAATGTATTCACTTAGAAACAGGAAAAACTTAAATGATTTAAATGCAGATAAAAATTTAAAATTATTTCTAGTCTCAACCAGACGGTGCTAGAAGATGTTCCACTCAGCTGCCTGATGGTGTTCCTAAAGGCAGCACAGTAATGTTCCAATACAAAAACCAACAAGAACAAAATTGCTTTCCATGAATTACGACACAAAAACCAGTCTGAGAAAACAAAGCTAACTGTATCTGATGTATTTACCGACCCTCCATCAATAACTTACAAAAGTAAACACCAAAAATTATTTGTAAGAAAAACACTGCTATCGACACGCACATTGTATCGTATCACCAATTATTTCTCAAATGAGGAACTGCTATGCTCAGACCAGACTGTTATTAATAAACAAAAATAAAATTTTCCAATGCAGCAAAATTGATTTCTAAAATATGCAGTTTTTTATGCACGTGCCCAAAAATCATTTATAATAAATGCACAAAAAATTATTTCCAGTTAATTGTTATGCATTAAAAGTTTACACAGAGCCTTTAAATAAATTTGCTATCACAAAGACAGTGAAAGATATCTTCATCGATTTAGTTCAGCACGAAATTAATTCTTCATACGCAACAAATCCTAAATTCAAACCCAACAGAAAAAATATGTGCTCCGCACAACTTTCAGTTTCCCAATTGTCATTGGTTGACCTAAACCATGCCAGAGTGAGGAACAGTCAGCTGTAAAGGCTTGAGATGGACTGGCCTCTGAGACCTAAGGGTCAAGACTGATCATGTTGGTAAAGAAAACAGGTTCAGTTGAAGTGGGTTAAGAACTGTACAGGGCTGAGGTAGAACAGGCTAAAAGAATTTAAAGGGTTACATTAGAATAGGCTAAGCTATAAAATGTCACGTTGGTGCAAGCTAGAATTGCAAACGGTTAAGGCATAGCAGGCTATGACTGCAAAGAGCAAAGCAAATGCAGGCAAGGCTCTAGGCAGATATGCCTTTTTCAGCGAACTCTATTATGGTCATAACCAATCCCGAGATGCTGACGATGATGGTCACAACGATAATGCAGATGTTCTTGATCATGATGAGGCGAGACATATCCGCATATCGTAGCCGGATGTCGATCATACACGGCAAGATGAAAGCAAGGAAAGAAGATCCCACAGCGCCTGGAAAACAGAAACAGAATAAAGCATCCACCTTTGAAATAAGGGAATGCACCTTCAAAATAGGAGAATTTGCTTCAAAGTAAAAGCAGCTGTTATCAAACAATAACAGCATCTGCCTCCAATTAAAAAATTTGCTTTCCTAATAACATTATTTGCTTTCACAATAAAAGCAGTTGCCTTCGAAACAAAAGCATTTGCTTTCGCAGTAAAAGCAGTTGCTTCAAACAAAAGCATTTGCCTTCACAGTTACAGTTTGCTTCACAATAGATATATTTAGCTTCAAATCAAAAGAGTTGTCTTTAAACTGCAGTTTCACTGCAAGGCCGTACCTGATACATGGCCATAGAGTGGCTAAGGAAAATTCTAATCGTCTAACGACTTTTGTAGCGCTGTTCTAATGCATGTAACATCGGCTGACAGTCGCTTCAAGTAAAACTATGGTCAATTCCCTAATCCATTAGAGAACCCAGTTGGACTCAAAGAGGTCAAGGAAACCAGATGTTATGCCATCGTGGGAAAGCATGCCAGGAACAATTTAGTGGTTAGCGTGCTGAACTGTCAAACGAGAGGTCGGGGGTTACAATCCCCCACCAAAGCAATAATTTGGTTCGAGATTTCTGCTTCACCTCCACCCCCTAGCCAACTCAGCTATAATGTAGGTATGAAGATCAGACGGTGAGGGAGAGAACTGGCCACTCGCCTTCACATGCCGATGCTAAGAATATGAAGTCGCTAACACTTCATACCCAAGGTTGCCTCAAGGCTAGCTTAAGGGACTGCTCTCCTCCTCCTCCTCCTCCCCCTCCCCCTCCCATTCCCCTTCCCTTCCCCTTCCCCTTCCCCTTCCCCTTCCCCTTCCTCTTCCTCTTCCTCTTCCTCTTCCTCTTCCTCTTCCTCTTCCTCTTCCTCTTCCTCTTCCTCTTCCTCTTCCTCTTCCTCTTCCTCTTCCTCTTCCTCTTCCTCTTCCTCTTCCTCTTCCTCTTCCTCTTCCTCTTCCTCTTCCTCTTCCTCTTCTTCTTCTTCTTCTTCTTCTTCTTCTTCTTCTTCTTCTTCTTCTTCTTCTTCTTCTTCTTCTTCTTCTTCTTCTTCTTCTTCTTCTTCTTCTTCTTCTTCTTCAGGGCGCCAAAAGCCTTCATGTTCTTAATAAACTGTTAAAAATGCTTAGTAATAATAATAATAATAATAATAATAATAATAATAATAATAATAATAATAATAATAATAATAATAATAATAATAATAATAATAATAATAATAATAATAATAATAATAATAATAATAAATGGATCTATAAACCATCACTATTATAATAAATGCTATAATCATTATTATTTTAAGTTTTATTATTGTTATTATATCATACAATATTCAATACAATGCAATATTTGTTAACACGACATACACTGTCACAGACGCAACATGTGAACCATTTTCTCGTTTGACAGTCCAGCCCGCCAACCATTAAACTAGCGAGCACCCCCTGAAAAGCTGGATAAAACTGTCTTTCTGAACACAAGAACTAATTTTAAATTAAAGAAAGTTAATATTAATAATGAAATTTAAAAAATAATAATGCGATTTTTATAGCAATATCAATCAATCAATTTCCTTATTTTCAAAATCAAGTTGACAAAGTCGCAACATTTAACAGATAACAACTAATTATTATGAGTAATAGCGCATAGGTAGTTAGAAAATTATGACTGTAAGCACAAATAATATAATTAGAGGCAAGGCTAAAATAGTAATTTTAGGTAGGCCTACATATATAGCGACGTAGCTCTGTCGAGGTCGAACGAAAGGGCGCTGTAGGCCTACATGAGTTAAAAATGAAATGGCTGTCATATGATTGTTTTAAAAGATAGGTCTTGAGCTGTTATTTAAATGTCTCCAGAGATGGCGCATTTTTCACAGGGTCGGGAAAACTATTCCGTGCAGTGGGTCCAGCGACAGAGAAGGAACATACGCCAAACCTCGTAGATGGTTGCAGCAGATCCTGTGAGGATCGTAGCCGACATCTGTTCCGATTGTCTGCTACCCGAATGCAGAAGTCCGAGATGCAGCCTGGTGTAAGATTATTCATTGCTTTGCAAGCTATCAATTACAGTTTGCAGGTAATCCACTGAGGAACACACAGTCAGTGTAGGTTGTCGCGCAGCAGATCGGTGACTTGATTGGATGGTGTGCGGCCATTTGAGATGTGCAGCAGAGTCAAGCACCGATTGTATCCGCTCTAGCTGACAAGTCGGCTTGGTACTGATGAGGCATTATGAACTGTCGTAATTACAATTACAATTTCAAGCAAGTTTTGAACTGACCTGAGATTGCACCGAGGTAGTAATACTTTTTTCTCATCGCAACTCCGAGACCAGCAGCGGCCAGCGTAATACACACTCGAATAACATTTCTCTTCCAGGCCGGAACCTTAAAAACAGCAAACCGCAGTTTAACGACGATCACGCTTGTGAACATGTATCCGCATATTGCAATTGTAATCAGTAACCTCTACTGAGCCGGTGCCTAATGCACAAGGCATCAACCAATGGCGCAGAAAAACCAAGCCGTAATCAGGTCAATATCGAGAAGACCAGCTTGTAAGACACAGAGAGGCCAACTATCGTGATGATAGTTGGCAGTGGCACACCGGCCATTTCGCCCGTGTGCCATGGTACATGGGCCCCTCTGGTTTCGGCACGCGTGGCCCTTACGGTAGAAAGAAATTTATAATATGCCAATACACTAATATTCTAAAAATGAAAATTCCCAAAGCGATCATTAACACCATGGCACACGGGCGCTTAACTCTGTGCGTTGGTCTCACAGTCGATTTTCAGTACACTCTCACAAGAATTCTTAGTAGCTATTCAAGCACATAGCGATAGCGCATTGGATAACATCTGGCGTAGAGTGCGAGAGGTACAGAGATCGAGTCCCATAGGCGGACATGCTTTGTAGGCTGCAATTTGCGCCGTGTATTGCAGGCTGTCTGTTCTGTTAGTAGTTAAGGTTTATCGCATAACATGTACATGTACAGCGCAGTGCGTTTGCAGGCGCTTAATTAAAGAATAAATATTATTATTATTATACTATTAAAGATCACTTTAAAACAATAACAGAACGTGCAGATTATGCCTAAAAGAAAACAATTCTTCTAATGCTGCATTTTATGAGCCAAAGAAAGATAACCAAATGACCTCGTTGAATAATGATAAGTCTGAGGAATAAGAACTGATTTTAGGCATTGTGGCCGGCCAGAGTTCAAAGTTTTATAAACTATGAGCCCCAATTTAAAACGAATTCTTTGCTGAACCGGAAACCAATGCAAGGATTTAAGCATAGATGTTATATGTTCATATTTTGATGTATTACTTATGGCTCTAGCCAAAGAGTTCTGCACTCTCAGCAGCTTCAGGATGTTTGCCTTATTGATATCAGTAAGAATCGAGTTACAGTAACCTAAGCAACATTGACCAATACATTTGCCAGAGCTGTCCTTGCAGACATGGGCCATTGGGTACATAACACCTAATTCTGCGTATGTCACGAATGAACCTGTGACTTACAAATAGTGTTTATTTGGCCAGTGAGAGACATGGTAGAATTGAAAGCAACGCCAGCTCAGCAATCGAGTCAAGAAGTTTCAATGACTTAAGCCGATCAAATATTGAAAGTTGCAGTGCATGGAGTGCCCAGTAACAGAAATTCAGTCTTTGATGGGTTAAAGAATAGTTTACTGGCCGCCATGAAAGACTGTACCTCATCAAAGACAGCTAAGCAGACAACAGCTGCACAGATGAGTCTCATGATGCTAGAAATGTATCATGCGTAATGATTATACTACATACGCCTAGACCAGAGGCCACGTTTTGTATATTCCTCATGATCACTGTGTGCACAAGATACTCATGAAGTATTTCAACAGTATAAAATTATATGTATCAACAATAACCACAAGGTACATGAAATAGGTTATTATATAATTACTAGAGTACTTGCCCGTCATATATGAAAAGAAAGCGAATGGATTGATCGGAAGAGAAAAGAGTTTGTTTATTGGAATGCTCAATTACAAGTCACACTGCGAGTCAGAGAGACAGACAAACAGCGGTTAGTCTATGTCTCCTCCTCCTTCCCTCTCTAACCTCCTGGATCGAACAATAGAGTATCTGCCCTGTATTGCACGTGACCAATCGATATTAGGCTAATCAGTCTTCGCCTCATCAGTATTTGCTCCTCCTCCCCCTCAACCTCCCGTCAGATCGTGTGACATAATGAGGGAGTGATACCGGGAGGTCGGGAGCGAGGCAGAGACAGAATTGGTAAGCTCGCCCGTGTGACATTGCCTCGGTCTTCGCCCAGAGCAGGCCTTGGGGGGGGGGGTCGGCGTACGGCCTCTCAGGCATGATTAGCGCCCGTGTGCATCGGGCTTCGCGCCCGATGCAGGCCATCAGACACATTCCATACATTCCACAGCGTTTATCGTAAGACACACAGATCTGGGAAACTATATGAGAGATGATCATGGAGGTATATATAAAAATGTGGCAGGAGGTTTACGATATAATCATTATGCATGATACATGTGTAGCATCATGAGGTACTTATAGCATAGGGCACTGTTTGATGATGAGGTAGGCACTTCTAACAGCGAAGTATATAATGTATATAACTGTATTCAGAAGCGCTCCAAGTGCGAGAGACTTCGAGAGAAAAACCAAGTTTGAATAAAGGTAAAAGAGGAAGAGACGTTACCTGAGAGAATATAGAAGAACGAATGGACAGAGGAAGTTCACTCCAAAGAGTAGGGCCAATGGAAGCAAAAGACCTAGATTTAGCCATTGAAGTCCTGACACGGGGAACGAGTATGTCCAAACGGTCAGAGGAACGAAGAGGACGAAGAGAATCAGCAGAGTGAGGGCGACGAATTAAGTCACATAAATATTTCGGAGCGAAACCACGGTGAACCTTAGAGACAAAGATGAGGACCTTGAATTGGATGCGGGTACAAAGCGGGAGCCAGTTAAGTTCTTCTGCTATAAGGGTGGTGATAAAATTATGAGAGAATTAAGGAAGACGGATAATTAGTCTAGCAGCAGCATTGAGAACGGACTGAAGAGGAGCAAGACGGACCTTGGGAAGACCAACGAGGAGGGAATTGCATAGTCAAGTATAGAGCAGACAAATGACGGACAATCGAAGCGAAAATTGGAGATGAGACATTGCGACGGATAGTCCTTGGCTATAACCATTACGCACGAACATTTGTAGCATCACGAGGTACATGTACTTAGAGCATGGGACACTCAATGATCATGAGGTAGAAACTTTTAAAATCCTGGTACATGGTAAATAATCATCATGTAGTCATGTATTCCCATATCCAGCATAAGTTTCAGTATTAGCTTTGAATCCTTTCCTTCTACCCACCGTTGAAGGCACTGCTGTTGTAGCTACGGCGGAGACAGAGAATGCTGTGTCTCTGCTCTCTATGCTCTGTGATCGGACGAGTAACTCATCTGTTTCGCTGCAAACCTCCGGGTCATTGACAGTATTCATCCTGCAACACTGACCTAGCACACCATAATCAGACAGAGATACTTTAGATAAACATAAATATAAGTACAGAGTCTGACCTACATGTAAAGTATATTCTTTATTAACCAATTGCTAATCGCACTCTGGTTTACACTCTATACAGAATCTAATAAACACAGTTAGTTAAAACATATATAGCATCCGAATAATAAAACGTACATATACATATGTGTACACAGTACATAACTACATATATAATAATAATAATCGTTCATTAAATTCAAACTGATAAGCACGCAGTAAGATTACATGATATATAATAATAATAATCGTTTATTAAATTCAAACTGATAAGCACGCAGTAAGATTACATGATATAGTAGTTACAGATGATAACAAGTTTAACAGGAGACGAATTTAACTGTTTGGCAGCCTGCAAGGCTCCCACCTGTCCAGCTGCTCATTTGACATCGCCCCAAAGGAATGTAGAGAGTGAAAAGGCTGAGTCAACCTTGATGGGGCTAGCGGGTATCGAACCCGCACCCTTGTGGTCTTCGCGCCAGCGTACTACCATTCAATCATTTTTCCACCCCCCATATATATATATATATATATAATATATATAAGTTGTATTGTGTATTGTGTATATATATATATATATTTATTCTTTAATTAAGCGCCTGCAAACGCACTGCGCTGTACAAGTACATGTTATGCGATAAACCTTAACTACTAACAGAACAGACAGCCTGCAATACACGGCGCAAATTGCAGCCTACAAAGCATGTCCGCCTATGGGACTCGATCTCTGTAGCTCTCGCACTCTACGCCAGATGTTATCCAATGCGCTATCGGGCCCCCATATATATATATATATATATATATATATATATATATATATATATATATATATATATATCGAGCACCTCTGACTAGAGACTTGAAGGGGCGCTATATAAATTTCCATTGATGGCTTGATTGATATACATGCACACACCATACATACATACATGCATGCGCGCGCCCACGCACACACATACCATACACACACCCACACCCACACCCACATACTTGGTAACAGTATGGTAGTCTCCATGATTTCGATCACTGGATAACATTGCAATGGATACGTGAACATGACGGAGATGACCAGCGTTATATCGATGAGGATCGATAGGGTCATGTGCTGCGGTATTTCGTGGACGATAATCTGATGAACTGCGTCTCCGTATATCAGGTATCCAAGACTTCCAAAGACACAGAGGATGACAAAGATGAGATAGATGTTCGCATGAAGGTAGGCGGGAAAGAGATGTCGACACCCAACCATACTTGACTGAATAGGAAGGATCTACAATGGACACACGACCCTCTTTACGTTACAGCTTACAATCAGAATAATATTACATGTAAATTGCAGTTTCATCTATGAGTTATCAGTTACGAGTTAATAGTTACCAGTTACGAGTTACTAGTTACGAGTTACAGTTTAAAATTACTAGTTACGATTTACTAGTTACCAATTACGAGTTACAGATACGAGGTATATAGAAAAACCAAGTCATAATCAAGAAAAGATGCTGAGCCACTAGGAAAATAACCTTAAAACGCTCACACACAAACACACACATAGACAAAATATCCGATTATATCTGTGATTCCAAGCCCCTCAAGATTACGGAAAAATCTTTGTTTCTAAGTGGCTCAGACCAAATTAGCCCCGAGAAGCTCTAGGCAGTGGTTCTCAACCTTTTCTACATCGCGACCCACTTTGCAACATCCGGATGTCAGCGAGACCCACCTCACTGAAATCCAAGGGAACTGATCAATGCGTTTCGCGACTAAATATTCAGATGGCTAAAAATTGTACTTTCAAGGTTGGCCTGAATTTCGCCAGGTCCATTCTCATCTGAATTGGTCAACACGAACTCTTCAGTGCTTCAGTGAGAAAAATTGCGATTTCCGTGGAGAATTGGAGACCCACTTGGACGTTCTTTGCGACCCACTTGCGGGTCGCGACCCATAGGTTGAGAATCACTGCTCTAGTGGACCAGTTTGGCTTCAGACCAACCAGGGCCGTTTTTAACACAGGTGCAAACGGTGCGGCGCACCGAGGGCCCCTGAGCTGAGCGTGTACAGCAGTTTTGTTGCTATTTGCTAAATGTCGTATGCAAGTCTCAGTCTGTCTTCAAATTTCTGTAAAATTGTAAGTGTAAGGAAACACTAGTGATTATATTGATTTAATTCACTTACACTGTTTGCTACATGGTACTGTCATGGGCGTCTTTGTTTAGGCGTATTCTTGAAAATTCAACGTATAGAGTTCTGTCTTGCTGTCTTGGTAATATGGAAAGTCATATTGTCAACCCCGATGCATTCAGCCGTGTCGCCTAATTGGTATCGTATTCCCTTTACCAGCCGCTCTTGTGTTGTTTTTAGCCGATCGCAGCGAGATAACAGGTCGGGCTGGTGAATCGCGGAGTCAGAACGTTTTTTATAATAATTATGTATATTTATATACACATACAAATAGGCCTATATATATATATATTATATGTAATTGACACTGCATGTCTGGAGCGACAGTCTCTAAGTAATGAGCTTCTTCCCTTAGATGCCAACTAACACACATTCTGCCAGACTTTTTAAATATACCCCGTTAGCTTCGGAGCCAGTTCCAAGCCTGGATGAAGGAGGAATGCGAATCTATTAATCTTTGTTGTCACACGGGTTATTAAACTGAAACTTCTACTACTACGCTTTGTGAGTCAGTCGGGCAGTATTAATAATTACAGGAACGGAGAAGACGAGCACTTCTGAGTAGGACAATTTATAGGAACTGTGATGGTCGACTGCGTTGAGGCCTTGAAGGTCGAAAAAACTTGGTAGGAACGGAACAGACATGTCGAGTCGTTTATTTTTCGCTCGAACAGGCGTTCTGTAGTCGGTCAGACTTTACCGAAGAAGAGGGACGAGTGTTCTTGTAATACAACCGTGAAGTTCTTGGTTAAGTTTGTTTCGTGGTTTTACGTGTACCGGTACTCAGTGCTGGGGAGTATTTGAAATACAAAGTATTTGAAATAGTATTTGAAATACATTTGAGTATTTTTGTATTTGTATTTCAAATACATTTAAAATGATGTATTTTGTATTTGTATTTGAAATACTTTTCAGAGTATTTTGTATTTTAAATATCAAATACTTCGTTAGAAATACTATTTATTACCCACTTACTCTCATAATTTCACGCAACATGTTTTTTCTCGGTGATAATAACTCAGTGTTCTTCTAACTTCCGATCTTTGATGAACTTTGTATAGTTATCAGTGTTGATCACTATTATCTTGGCTGCTGTAACCCATCCATTCTTCAAACTACGTTTTGTGCCTAATTCCCAGGACAGATTTTTGCAGCATGATGACTGTTAATGGAGCATGTATCCTACTATAGAATAAAATGTATTTTGTATTTCAAATACAAAATACAACAATGTATTTGTATTTTGTATTTGAAATACATTTTGAAAAATGTATTTTGCATTTGTATTTCAAATACTTTTGAAAAATGTATTTGTATTTTGTATTTGAAATACATTTACAGAGTATTTTACCCAGCACTGCCGGTACTCTTTTGAAAGTGAGCGCTGAACAAAGTCTATCTACGTAGCCGTTCCATATGTGTTGTCTTGCAGCTCTTGCTGTCCCTGAACGAAACCGATTCCGCCTTGGACTGGGAAGGTAGGTTTGCTCGTATTAGGCCTACTTTGAGGGAGGAAAATAGAGTAAGGGAATATTTGTGCAAACTCTTTACTTGATCATTATTTTGTTTTTTTTCTATGCAAATTTATTCTGTGGAAAAACATAACAAAAATTTTGCTACCATGGGTAATGTACGTAACATCATCCACCCGCAGTCCAAAATAGACCTATGGACTGTGCATGCACCCAATGTATCTGCTTACATGACCGTGAATCCGTGACATAACATCATATAGGAGACCTATATATAGTTAGCGCGGTGTCTTGACTGAATTTGACGTGTTCACATTGCTTAAAAGTTAAAATGTTAAATTTAGCAAGTGGCTGTGCCTCTCGAGATCTGTGACTGTGAGGCCTACGTTGGCTATAAATAATACTGAGTTCGAAAATTCACTTATATTTGGCAAAACATTGTAATCGAATGGAAACCTTTTTTGACCGAATAGATTCATCAGTCTTAGTTTTACAGACACAACAGATCGATCAAACGACGCCTGAGCCTGACCTGCTAATACAGCAAACTTTGGATTCAAGTATTTCAACCTCGAGTAATAGGCTTACCTTTGAATTTGAAAGTGAGATGATTATCGAGCAATAAGATGATGATTCCTTTGCGGAGTACACACTGTACAACGACAACCCATAGGTTGTAGGCGGACGCAGAAAGTTGTGCCAGGAAATTGAACTATTTCAAGAGCATAACGATGACCTTGGCGTTTTTGTCAATTGAGAGCAATCTATCAAACGACTTGCAACTGGACCAAGTTTTTGACGCGTTTATGTCACAAAAAGCTAGACGTGGGATTTGGCCTGTTTAGCCTGAATTTCCTGGATTTCACCATACTGTGTAATCGTAATCTCCAAACTTCTAAAGCGCCACTCGAATGCCAAGCGCAGGACACCAGCCTATTCACGAGCGCTACGTCAGATCAGAGGGGGTTTCCAGAGAGCAGTCCAAAAGAGGTCCAAGTCTGATTTCCAGGAGGCCAAACCATATCAAAGGGGTTTCCAGAGAGTAGTCTAAAAGAGGTCCAGGTCCGATTTCCAGGGTACCAGATGAGGGGTTTCCAGAGAGTGGTCCAAAAGAGGTCCAAGTCCGATTTCCAGGGTACCAGATCAGGAGAGGCAGAGTAGCTGTCAAGGCGGATGTCGTTTACGGCGAGAAGAATTGGAAGGCGGAGGATCAGATGAGTCAGGGTAGGAGTATTTGAAAAGGTGAGACTTCAGTTTTGAGTGGCAGACTGCATGTGAGAGATGAAAACGGACTTTGCTTATATTTAGGCCTAGCTGATATTTTGGCCTATGACATTGGCTCATTTGCTGCAGGCTGCAGCGTTCAAGAATTAATTAGGGCCTACGCATTTGAGATTTATCAGATTTTATTGACAAATTGATTTTATACACTGTTGACGTGTCCATATGTAGACCTACACTAACTCTGAAATAGTCGGTGGCCGTCACTTAGGTCCTACTAGTGTCATAGTGTGTATAAGGATTGATAAATAGGATTATAAAAGCCTATTAACTCAGTGAACAGGTCATGCAGATAGCAACAATAACTGCTAGAAAAGCCTTAGATATAATTTTTCGATGATGCTTATTTTAACGCCGTACATCGTATTGGCAAACCAACGTCTGCTCGACCAACACGGGCCCCTTTTGTAACTTTTGCACCGACATTCGCGGAGCCCTAAAAACGGCCCTGAGACCAACCGGCAGTTGTACCAGCGCACCCACCTTTCTATATCACTTCACGTTGAACAACTGGGCCGCTGGGCGTTCTTTTCCGAGAAAATTTAAAATTCGATGACTATGTGACGTTTATTCTGAAGGTTTGAGGCCAACGCCTATACCACTTAAGTCCTCCGATCTCAAGGAATCTATCCCAGTAAACAATCGAACATTTTAAAAGCCCTTGTAGTCTCCCGATTAACTTACGCTCTTCCATCTTGGAAGGGTAGGCTTCCTGGCAACGGAATTGAGCGGACGAATTGATTGGTTTTTGCGCAGGGCTGGGCGCAGCAACCTCTTGAGCGGCGACAGTTTAACGTTGGGGACGATTTCTCAGATAATTGAACTGAAGTTCTTTAGGAGCTTTCATCACCAATTACTTCATATATTCAATTTACGAAACACGGGGCATGCGGTCCTCCATAAAGGACGTCCGCAAAATATGACCCACTTTGGACCCCTCCCTCCCCTTGTCCGCAACACCCCCAACATCCCCCTTGAGGACGTCATTACGCCAAAGCCAATTTTTAATGTCGTCATCATTTTTTTACAATTATTCCACAGTTCTCGTCTATAAAGGACGTCTGAAAAATATGACCCACTTTGGACCCCTCCCTCCCCCTTGTCCGCTTTTGTCCGCATTTGACCTTACCCACCCCCTCCCTCCCCCTTGCGGACGTCATCACAGATAATTGAACTGAAGTTCTTTAGGAGCTTTCATTACCAATTACTTCATATATTCAATTTACGAAACACGGGGTCCTCCATAAAGAACGTCCGCAAAATATGACCCACTTTGGACCCCTCCCTCCCCTTGTCCGCTTTTGTCCGCATTTGACCTTACCCACCCCCTCCATCCCCCTTGAGGACGTCATTATGCCAAAGCCAATTTTTAATGTCGTCATCATTATTTTTACAATAATTCCACAGTTCTTGTGCACGTTTAAGTGACAGTGATAGCTTTTATATCGCAAGATGTGCAGTAATAAAAGCCTCTTTAAAGTCGCAGTAAAGGTTATACCATGCATGAGGTTTTAGACAATCACTTCCTGACCTTTCCCTCTTTCAGGGAAGGTGGAAACAAGGTGGTATTTAAAAAACCATCAAATTTAAAATTTTAGATGCGGACGTCCGCACTGGTCATAACCCTCCCTCCCCTTGTCCGCATTTCGATGACCTCTGCCTCCCCCTTACTGCGGACGTCCTTTATGGATGACCCCAATGCATTTGAATTACTGTATTCTCATACACTGCTGCATGAAAGAAATCCTTCATCGTTTGCTCACAGTAGCCTACAACTATAAAAATTGGAATAATGCCAAGCTTAATGCTTGTTCCTACATCTAAGCTGTTTCCATTTCTTGACCCAAGTGATGTTAATGTTCTCCAGATGTTAGCTTTAGACATGGATATAACTGTATTTAAATCAGACATTATGAAACTGTTTACAACATTGCCTCGGCTTGACCTCCCGGGACTCGGACCTGGCACCGGAGCGGACAAGGCGGACATGGCTATTGCGGATTTGAAATTGATATAGCGCCGGCGTTTAAGCTGGTCTCCCTGGCGTGGCTTTTGTGTGGCGCTGATAAATTTCGGAGATTTACATTTACATTTACATCTGTGTTTTTTGTTCAACTGATAAATATTGCGCCATTGTGTTACTCTTTGCCACTGAATGTATTGCTGTTGTAAAGTATGAGCGTCTGTCTCGTGCGAATAAAATGTTCCTCACTTAGTTACCTACTTAACAACAGAGTCTGAACGGGCGAATCTAAAGAAGATTTACATTACACAACATTACATCACATTATTTACATTACAACCTGCCTTAAGCATTCTGTTTCAGATCCTGAGCAAGGAGTCCGTATTTTTCAGAGAAACATAGAGTTTACTATTACGACAATTAGGTAAAAAGATCGATATATTTCGATACATACGCAGCCAATGCCCTCGTAGGCAGCAGTAAGTTGACACAGAAACAGCGGCAGTTTCTGCAATTTGTACCATTCGAACGTAGGGCAAACATGAAAGCCTAAACAGAAAAAGAGATCATACAACGAAAAGAAACTAAACAAAAACAAACTCGAAAAGTAACCTTTTCCAGTGCAGCAGATCTTACGCATCGTAAGTTCTTAAAATTGCTCAAAATTTTTTTTAGCATTTTCATAGGAAAAGGAAATTTTTTATCGTTATCTAGCCTGGAGAAGCAGACGTTGTTACGAAGTCATTATTATTATTATTATTATTATTATTATCATTATTATTATTATTATTATTATTATCATTATTATTATTATTATTATTATTATTATCATTATTATTATTATTATTATTATTATTATTATTATTATTATTATTATTATTATTGTTATTATTATTATTATTATTATTATTATTATTATTATTATTATTATTATTATTATTATTATTATTATTATTATAAATTAGTCACTTCTATGACGCCAATATGCACAAAGCATCAACCGATAGTTCATCAAAACGAAGCCGAAATCAGGTCAACATCGAGTTTAAAAAAGTAGTAAAGATTGGAAGATTTTAGTTGGTCTGCTAACTTGCACAGCTTTTTTTGCAAAGGCTTTCTGTAATAAATCAAGTGAAAAAATCAACGTATGACAAAACTTACAAAAACCTGGAAAAAGTTGCATAATGCAACAACAATAATCGGTGTCTTGTATGTATGTATGTATGGCATGTATGCATGTACGTGCGTATGTATGTGTGTATGCATGTATAACTATAAGGCAACTTAATGTGGCGCATTTTTCAGTAACTCACAAAGGCGCTGTACCGATGACTATCTAACAGCTAAGGTGACTCTGGTTCTGCCATCAAACCTTGATTTTAATTAAAGGTTCCACCAGGCATATGCAAGAATTCGGTTGCTTACCTTGAATGAGTGATGCCAAGACGGCGACTGCACCAGCTACCAAGGCAACGGTCGCTATGGACGACATCGGAGCGAGGTATCGGACATGGCGTACGAGCGAAGTCAGGATGAAGATCGGCAAAGGAAAAAGAACTACAAGCCTGAGGTCAGGAGCAGTCGATTCCATTGTGACGTTGCATACGCCTGTGCCGTTCTTGCCTTCAAGGTTCCACATTTGGTCAAAGTCATCTTCTTCTCTAGAACTTCGCTGACTCTTGGCCAGCGTTGTTTTGTTGGAACTGTTGCAAAATTGCACTTGCTCCATTGGAAATATTTGGGTGACCGTCTCAGCGATGAACACAAAGTACATAACACAGACCGTGAACTGCGTAAAACAGACGGCCGCCTGGGTCACATGAAAACACCAGGCACCAAAAACCTGCTTCCCAACATCTCCGTAGCCGATAACAAGTTGAAGTCGTTCGCGTAGAGACTCTACGTCGCTTTCAGTGATTTTCTCTTCTTCCAACTCGTGCTTTATTATTTTCTCGACGATGTAACTTTTGCAGCGAACAAGAATCTGGCAGCAGTGGTCGGTGAGAGTGGCAATGAGAAAGACTCCAGCTAAACCGAACTAAAAACATTCACAGTACAGATCATTTTGTTATCATACCTATCGTTAACATTAATATTATTGCAATTATTAAAATTCCAATTACGCGGCAGCCACGTTTATTACAGAGGTTCGGAAGTTAGATTATATCACCTCTGTTTTTTTCTCGAGAATTCCACCGGCTACCCATCCGGAATAGGTTCCGACACTTGGTTACAAGTGTTTTAACGCAAATTTCTAGAGCGATACTCTGAAGCTAAGCGCAGGGCACCAGCTTATTCACAAGCGCTGAACCATATCAGGGTGGTTGCCCCGAGATCGATGTCCAGTGGAGGTCCGAGACTGCTTGCCAGAGAGATGAGCACCAAGATGTGTTTGCCGAGACAGAGAGGCAGTCTAAGGCAGGTGAGGAGTTTGAAAAAGTTAAGTCTCGAGAACAAAATGACTCCAAGTGACAGAACAAAATTTTTTATCCATACCACAGAATGTGTTAAACCAGGATAAGTAGGCCTACTCACTTCGCAAGAGAGGACATCCTTTCACGCTTTCAATTGTTACATATAAACTGTTTAAAAGTTGTTTATTGATCTTTAGTTGTGTTTAGTTGTGCATGTGTCATGATGTGTGACTTAATAACCTCATCCTGATATAGTTTATTTCAAATATGCATGCACTTGTTTTATGCAACGTAATGCGTATGTGCATGTCACATGCAAATAAAGGCTACTTACTTACTTGAAACGCGGCATCATGCATACTTAAATAAACCAGTGGCAGCCTGGCTACGTAGCTAGGATACTTGCAAGCACACTGGAGTTAAGCAATGTCGAGTATGGTTAGTATGAGGACCATAAATGAAACACATCAAGTCATCTTTACCTTTGCTAGTATTACGGCATACAAGATGAAAGTACTTACTGCCAGTCCACTCTGGGCGAAGGCATAAGGTAGACTTTGGTAGTTTGATCCGATAAATGCTTTCAGAGTGTTCAGAAAATCTCCAATGTACGTATACCAACGATTCCTCCGTCTGGCAATCATTAATGTGATCAATATTCATAAAAAAGTCAACAAACAACCTATTATTCTACTCATAGAAGTAATTATGCTATAAATGAATTTACGCTTATTGGCGTAGACCGGCAGTTTGGATTTTTCTGTTTCTGCTTCAGTCAAGCTGATTGCGACTCGATGTGCGCTATTGCCGCTATATACATTTTGTATGTTTCATTTGTAAAGTAATTGATTTATAAACAGGGCTGAGAATCCACAATTCAACGTCACAGTAAAATAACAGCTTTCCTCGGCAAACTACTAAATTTTTAAACGTTCATTAAATATGGTATAATTATGCATTGCGAAGTTTTCCTATTGGAAATTGCAAACCATCTGTGTGAAAATAAATACGATGACCAAAACGAGTTTAATTTTCATCTGTTCCACGGAATTTTCCGACATAACCCACGGTAACGAGATAGCAAACCATTAGAATGAAAAAAATCATCCGAGGTTTTGAATCTCCAAGGCCCCATCTGCTCTCATCGTTACCATACAGACTTGTATAATATACGAAACACTCTGCTCTACTTCCACCCACCCTTACTTTCGCAGTCCGATCGCGCTGTAGCGTAACCTACCTCACTTCGAAGTTGGTAGGAGGCTCCATTCGATCCGATTTTTATTCGAGACGACTCGAAATTAAGACTTTCAGCTGACAACACCAATCAACTTATCTGAATTTATACTGTGACGACTAGAAATGTGCGACGCCCCTAAATGGACATGCGCGCAACATATTACCTCATGCGCACGACTTATTACATCGCTCTCACGAGACATTAACTCCTGCGCACGCGTTAGTAATTAGTTAATTACGTTGTAGGCTTGTAGCTGGCAAGTCTGTGTGGGACTTGATATTTTGGGATTTGTGACTTTTACCCGAAATTGCTGAATTGCTGAATTCAATCCGGAATCAATGCATAACATGCATGACTTATCGTCTGTTGATGCTGCAGGTGGCCGGTGACGTAATCAACAAGGCGGCGCTGGCGGTGGAATATGGCACATCATGCGAAGATGTCCCGCGCGTCTGCCACGCAAATCCCGTAAGCATATCATAGGAATTTATGCCGTAGGGGAGACAGGAGTTGGTTGCAACAAATTTCATATTTTGTTGTTAAATTTCTTTTATTTTTGTAACAACCTAAAACCAGTTTAACCCTTACATGTATATATCCTATACATCTCAGCACCAAAACAAGCTATGGTGGTGATCTCATTGACAAAACATGAACCCACATTCCCACAATGGCTAATTGGACAGAAGGCTTCAAAGTGTTGTAGCCAGCCCCGGACCGGGGATGGTTGCAACGGCCCTGGGGAATGTTGCAACAGTATTGATAGTAGTCTAATTATTCAACTGAGGCTGTATTCCTGAGCCTGCTTACATATAATAATGTAATGAACTTTACAAATTAAAAATTCAAAGTAATCAAAATCATCAATCAATATATTTTTAAACTGTCTATTGAATGGCACACTCCAGATACCCGAAACCCTGCAATGTAATGTATATTCCACATCGTTATGGCGTTTGGGAGAGCATGAGATACAATTCCGATGATTTTTCATTCAGGTGTCACACGCAATATTGAAATATTTCTTGAAGAACCCATAGACACAGCGGTTTGTGAGAGCAGTGTGGAGGAAACATCAGTGCCACCGCACCGTTCTGTTCGCAGAGATCTATAGCAGTGCCGGCCTTAGGGGCGTGCGAACCGTGCGGTCGCACGGGGCCCGCAACTTAAGGGGCCCCGAAAATGTCACAGAAAATTAACACGAACAAGACAACTTAATAATATTATAATTTCGATTAAATTTTCCATTTTTTCAACAAAATACAAATCAACTTCCTCTATATCCCAGAATTCTCGTGTATAGTTAAATTTGACTTGTTGGCTATCAAATCAATAAAATATAGGATGTTGCGATCAGCTTGAAAATGAGGTCGCAGAACATTGTCAGGATCTGTTTTAGCTGCCTTGGGTAAGCGCTCATCAGCCTTCATTTTCCAATTCAGCCGCGCTTAGAATGGATGGAGATAGTAGGCCAGAACGGTGAATTTTTCTCAGTAGTTTTTCAACTCTTTCCCTGTCCCCCACTTGGGTGTGACCCCGCCAGGCTGGGTAAGCGTAGGGCTTACATCAGAGAAGATATATGGTGGAGGCCCTTCCTATTTTTTGCAAACTTTTAGGGGGAAAGCCATGGGATCGGAGGACACGAAGCGCATGGGGTGATGGTGAAAAAAATTGAGTCAAGATGAATCTTGAAAATATCGCGTCGATGAATCAAGATGAATCAAGAATCAAGATGAATATTGATTCTGAAGTCGCAGCAGATTGTGACTCTTATGACCCGCAAAGGAGAGACACGGATTGCTCTAGGGCTGATTTGGAAAATATATAGGGTGCATAGGCGCCGACATTTGCTTCTGTCTCTGGGTGCATGGGTCTTCCCTCTCTTCCCCATACCGCTTTTCCCTACCATCCCACCCCTTCCCGTTAGGTAGGTGAGTTTTAGCGGATTTTCGGAGAAAGACATTTTTTACTTGTCAAGGGTTACAAGGTTATCAAAGTATTGGAAATCGGTAACATATTAAATAATAAATAATAAAATAATTTATTGTGTATTGCAGGCTGTCTGTTCTGTTAGTAGTTAAGATTTATCGCATAACATGTACATGTACAGCGCAGTGCGTTTGCAGGCGCTTAATTAAAGAATAAATATTAATTTATGTACTGGCTGTGACTGTGAGATCATGCAATGTTGGGTATTTGTGTTGCAGTTGTACGTAAGTACTTCTCAAGTTGTGAGATTACTTAGGTGTAAAAAATTTCAATTTGAGGTCCGAATTCTTCTGGTGCCACGCACCCACTGAACTTTCTCGCTGGGCGCAATCGCACCCAAGGCTCCCAAGGATTATTAGTATGAGCTCAGGATGAGATATGGGCGAATTCTCCCTGGGCAGTGTCTATGTGAGAGCAGTCTATAGGAATGCATACGTACTTGTATACAATATACTAAAATAAAATGATTAGCAATGAAAACCAATTTCACTAGTGTCATGGGGGCCCGTACAGTATACTCTGCACGGGGCCCGAAATATCCTAAAGCCGGCACTGTCTATAGCTTCGATGCTAATGTGAGAGTTATGGTTGTCCATCAGCAAAAGGAATGGATGATCTAAACTTTGTTTAACATGTTTGATAAAATGCCTTATAAAGATGACGTCATCTGACTCAAGTGATGATGTGCAGGTTACATTGCCATAGCAGACTCAAATATTATGCCATGGCCCATAATGCCGCCCACTGGCAGTGACAGTGATTGAATGAGAGAGAATGTGTCATTGTGTGATGCGAGAACACTAGTGAGCTACAAATATTGTTACAGTAAATGTGACTGTTTAATTTGTTGTTACTGTGCAGCTTCCATTAGTCCTTTTCAGTTCTGTTCATAAGAAAATATTTAAATCATGACCTGATTCACTGAGTTCAACTTATCTCTGGAAATACAGTAGGCTAATACTGTTACTGTAGTCATTAATTATAGCCAATTAACATGCTAAAACTTATTACAAATATGATGCAGGACGGATAGCGGAACTGAATTAAGATAGGCCTACTAAATGAGTATTATTGGACCCTCCTCTTCATTCTCTACACGGCTGACATCATCTCGCTCATTGCTCATCACTCCGCTAAGGGTCATCTGTTTGCTGCTGACGTTCAAGCATTACGTCCATGGTCCTCCTTCGGCCCAACTCACCTTAGCTGGTCGTATTCAGGTACTCTCTGAAAAGTTACACGCATGGATGTCTTCAAATCGCCTTGCTTTTAAATTTCTGCAAAACAAAACTAATCTGGTTTGGTACTCCTCACCAACTCCAGAAACTTGACTTTCCGCTCCTCGCTGAAAACGTCTCCCAGTTTACCTGTTCCACCAGTGTGCGTGACCCAGGTGCCACACTGGACAGTACGCTCACCTTTTCTGATCATGTTAAAACCACATGCTTTTCCTACTTTCAACTTCGGCACATCAGGGCTATTCCTAAATCTTCTCCCTATCCGCCTTGACCCATATATAGTTCGCGCATTTGTCTGTTCTAGAATCGACTATTGCAATTCAATTCTTATCGGTCTTCTTATGGTCCGCCTCCCTCCTCTCCAGTCAGTTCTCAATGCTGCCGCCCGACTGATTGCTCGTCTTCCTAAATTGTCCCATATCTCTTCATTTATGGTCAATCAAATTCACTGGTTCCCTCTCCTAGCCCACATTCAATTTAAAGTTCTTGTTCAAGAAGTCCAAACTGGGTACTATTCCCAAATATCTCAGGGACCTCATCTGCCCCCTCTTTCTGCAGCTTCTCGCCGACCTCTCCGCTCTCGCGATCATCATGTCCTCTTTGTTCCACGTGCCAGGACCACTGTAGCTCAAACTAGATCTTTTGCCAACATATGGCCCTCCCTGTGGAATGCCCTTCCTTCCTCTCTACGGAGAACCTTACGTTCTGGATCACTTCCTACGTCGCTTTCCGTTCTTAAAACCTTTCATCTCTCGGAGCCTTCGCACAGGGAGCGCTGCTGAGTGGCCTCAGCTCTGAGCGGCACTGCACAAATCCCCAAATGCGATACGATACGATATGCAGCTATACGAATACGATACCGGTACACAAAATACGGTGTAGGGATGTAGGCCGGCGCCTTGTAAGCGGAAGGTCGCATGTTCGAATCCACCTTAAGCCTCTGCGTATCGGCTCGTGTTTCTGAATCGTTGCTTCGATTTAATCGACTGTCTACGAACTACGGCACTCGAATCTCCACTATTTATTTATTTTATTTACGCTGTACAGAAATGCTCCCGAGGTTGTCCGCGCATCGCTCGCCTACTCAATCCAGCGCGAATGATTTGCAAACCGCCTACTTTTTTCAAATGGCAAGTTTTGGTCCCACCTTTGAGAAGCTCTGCCGGTGTCACGAAATAGAATATCCCCCATACATGCGTATCCCCCTTAGCGAAATGGAGTATTCGGTTTAGTTTGCATAATTGGCGGTTTCTAAGTGTATTCAGTCGTACTGTTTGGATTTATTGCACACAAAATTTTTGAATTGCGTATCTTTAGTTTGTACGTCGACCTGAAATCAATTTACTTTGTTTTTGGTGATTTTGACTGGAATTTCGTCGAGGCTATCGTGATGCGTCTGACGAGGGGGGATAGAATGGTTCATCCCACCGGATACTCTAAACCGGTTTATTCCATCCGGGGGGATACGCTTTAGGGGGGATAGAATATCTCGGGACACCGGCAAGCTGATAATGGTATCTTCTCAGCAGTTCTGAAAACCCAGGCCATGTTTTACACGAGTTGCTACCACTTAGAAAACCCACTCCTTATTCTCTCCGACCAGGTCCTCAAGACAGGGTCCTAAACCTTGTAGACAATATTACGAGGAAAACTTTTATAGGAAGAATGCTGCATTCTTTCTGATTCTGATGTTTTGTGCACAGGAGTGAGGCTCTTCATCAACCGGTTTAATAAAGAATATGCTTACTTACTTACTTGCTTTAAACGCATAGTTAGGTCCAGAGCCTCCACTCCTTGGGATTTTTCCATGATCTTTGGATTTAGGGATTTTTCCGTAGCAATCAGGGTTTCTTATACTAAGGTCTACTGTTACAATATTTAATATGGGATGATACAATAATCACTTGTCGACTTGTTGTCACCGAGTGTCGGCCATGTGTTTACATGCTACTGGTCGTTTACTTCTGTACCTTACTTACAATTATCTTGTGAATAACATGACATAGTTCTTCATCCGTGAATTCCGTACATTCCGTAAATACTGACATTTTTGGGCCCTGAAGCTGAGGCCTGATCAGAGGCGCCGGCAGCGTGACGCACCGGACGCACGTGTCCATCCACCAAATCAAATCCACACAAGGATTAGGCATCGCATCGATATTTTCGACTATTATTTCACAGTGCAATTTTGGTTTACCATACACTACAGTATACATGTATAAATAATATCATATGATCAGTGATGGGCAATAGTTAACTAAAATGTTGCTAACGTTTAGTTTAACTAAGTTGTTTTAGTAAAGGATGAAGTTTAACTAAACAAATGAGTTTAGTTATAACCATAGTTTAACTAAAAAAAACTTTAGTTGCTAACTAAAAAGTTTAACTAAAACATCAGCAATAGGCAACTATTTTCCGCAATGAACATTGAACACTGTCAACAACTCAACGCGAAACGTATTAACACTGCATGGTTTTAGCATTAACCCTTTAACGACGAGAGTGTACTAAAAGCGACCTGGAAAACAATGCAGCTCGTGTTTAAAGTGTTAACAGCCTGTGTTTTCAAATTCATACACTACTTACAGTACGGCTGTAACTGTATGCTAGAACATTACACATTGCATAGTTTTAAGGTAAAATTGTCATTGACGCTCTGCATTATAACAGTTCACTTAACCTCTGTTATTGTGAAAATGTTTTTTGTAAAAAGTTGGAAAAAGTTTAACTACTTTTTTTAGTTTAGTTAACCAATTTCCAAAATCAGTTGCCAACTTTAGTTAAACTAGGCCTATATTTTTTTAGTTGGAAACTAGTTTTAGTTTAACTAAAAAGAAATAGTTTAGTGCCCATAACTGCATATCAAATCATATGCATGTGTTATACTGTACTTTTACGAGTCACTCTGAGTCATTTTCGGGGCGTGGTGGCTCAGTGGTAAGTTCGGCGCCTTGTGACCGGAGGGTTGCAGGTTCAAATCCCACTCTAGCCGCTGCGTACGGACCTTGGGCAAGTCCTTCACTCGCAATTGCTCGTGGCGCTTCGGCGTGAAAATTCCGGCACAGTATCAAATGCTGTAGTCGGGAGCGCCCCTGAGTAGTAGTTACTTCGAGAGGCGCTATAGAAATATCCGGAATAAAATAAATTTTCAGTGTATGACTACGAGTGGCAGACAGGGTACGGGTGTGGATGGGAGGAGACGGGAGGGGTGTGCGTCCAATTTTGTTAAGCCTGGCGGCGCCCCTGGGCCTGAAAGTGAGCCTGGTCTGCTACCCGGCATTCATTTTCGCGACCTTTCTTTTGCCGGGTCTTAGCCGGGTCGCGTGTTTAAGTATTTATGCCTTTGATAGTTATTACATGTAATAACTATCGAAAATATTAGAAACGTAGTTTTAATTAAACAGATAAATTTGCCTATGGCCCCAACGGCATGGGGCCTGAAGCTTCAGCTTCATTAGCTTTGTGGTAGATCCGCCACTGCTGTTTGTAATTATGCATTCACAGCCAGTTATAAATTCAGCTTAGTATACCACGGATCACCACTACGCAATGCACATATCGGCAACCACTGGTATGCAGAAAGCTGCAAATTATATCAGTTTTCGGAATAAGTTTTTTGATGACTTTTCATGTTGTGCCCTTGAATTGTCTCCTAACATAAATCACTAACTTCACACACGCACTTCTGCGCACACACTTTCAGAAATGCGTGTTTACACGCATATGTATTCAATTTCTTCAATGTGTCATAGGCATTATCCAAGCAATACTTGGTTTTGTTGTTGACAGTCATACATGGAAGTGACCAGGGCTGTAGTGGTAAAATTCGAGGTGAGTACACGCTACCGGTTAGTTTTCCGAAACAAATTAGAGGTGAGTATACGCTACAGTATTTTGTTAGTATACGCTACAGTACTTTAATATAAATAAAAATAAATATTTTTTGAGGTGAGTATACGGTCTCTAGAGGTAAGTATACGCTGTATACCCGCGTATACCCTCGACTACAGCCCTGGAAGTGACATAGACGATGACAGCTTGCAGTCTGCTTTTGCTGCATAGCTTTCATCAAGAGGAATCTGTTTCCCAATCTAACAAGTCAACCAAGTGAGGGTTTAGCTATTTTCTGGCAAACAAGCTTTGGTTAGAAGAGAAAGTTAGATACGATTTTGAAATCCCAAAAGATCCATACGTTGACACTGGTTACTGATTAGCTTTACAAGGACTCATAGTACCTGTAATATTTTCTCCATGTTGTCTGCTGACATCAAGATGGGTGCTATTGCTTACTAGTAATTCAGGTCCTACACATGATCGTTTATTAGTAATTGTCAACCCAATCCTTCCGTTGACAATCCTTCTGATTAAATCCTTGTTCTCTTCGTACTTAACGCCTATTTAACGTTCACCTTTTGAACACTAATTCTACGTATAAGTATAACCTGAACTAATCAGCAACACAGTTTAATATCCTTTAGTTTAATAAGAAACAAACAGACAGAACTCAATTCGATTACAACTCAACTAGTCAGCCACACTACTACAGCGAACACACACGAATGCAAACTTCTCTAGTCAGCATAATTCTTCGCGCCTCTTGACACACCTGTCCTCTGTGCGCCTAAGCGAACTCTAATAATATACATATAGCGCGCCGCAGCCGAGATTGGCCGGCCGCGCGTGTCACTAAGACTAAACGTTATACATCTATCATATATACATATACACGTGAAACTAAAGTAAGCGCACTAAATATATACGCCAATATCTCGCACTGCAAGACTGTACACAAAACTCAGTTCACATTACCTCCTTCCTTTTTCTGGAATTGAGCAAATTAAATTTCAAAATTTGCGAAATTACCAAAATACATGAAACATATATATATCTAACTAATTAATAAACAGTCTTACGATTACTTATAACCTTGACAAACAATCAGCAATAACATTCAATCTGCCCTTCTTGTACTTCACCTCAACATCAAAAGTTTGTAAGGCTAACGCCCAACGCACAAGTTTAGCAGACTTAGACATTGACTCAGTCAAATATGTAAGAGGATTGTGATCAGTAAAAATGAAAATTTTTGATCCAATTATAATTTCTTTTAACTTGTTTAGAGCCCAAACAATAGCATAGGCTTCCTTTTCCACAGTAGCCCATCTCTTCTGGGTATCAGTTAATTTCTGACTGATAAATGACACAGGGCGTTCTATTCCCTTGTCGTCCATCTGTGTTAAAACAGCACCGACTGCAAAGTCACTACTATCGCAGTACAAATTGAATGGTTTTCCCACTTCAAAAACATATAACACTACTTTGGATCGCACAGCCTCTTTAAGTAAATCAAATGCTTGCTGATGTTCAACAGTCCAATCAATCTTATCAGAAACACGTTTACTAGTTAAATCAGATAAAGGTTTCGCAATCTGTGCAAAGTCCTTAATAAACTGTCTGTAATAATTAAAAAATCCAAGCAGTTGCTTAACTTGCTTCTTAGTTTCTGGGATCTTCAAATTAGTCAAACTTTCAATTCTGTCTGGATTCATCTTTATCTTACCAGACCCAACCACATGACCGATAAACCTTACTTCACTCTTACCAAATATGCATTTTTTCAAATTCAAAGTAACGTTATGCAATCTCATTTGCATCAAAAATGCATCTAGATGCTGCAAGTGAACTTTCCAACTGTCAGAATGCACAGCAATGTCATCAACATACGGTTCTGCAAAGTCACTTATAGGCTGTAAAACTAAATTTATCGCCTTAACAAAAGTTCGGCCAGAATTTATCATTCCAAAAGGAACACGAGTAAATTCATACAGTCCATTATGTGTTACAAAAGCTGTCTTCCATTGATCAGATTGTTTTACAGGACAAGTCCAATAAGCACTTCGACAGTCCAAAATAGAAATCACATTAGACTTTCCAACTTTGTTCAAAACGTCTCTGACAATCGGCATCGGATATTTACAATCCACTGTGAATGAGTTAATGTATCTGTAGTCACAGGCAAGTCTCAAAGATCCGTCTTTCTTTTTAACAATAACCAAAGGGCTTGCCATTCTGCTCGATGATGGTTTAATAATGTTTGTTTTTAACATTTCTTTGATCTGACGTTCCACTTCTGCTCGATAAATCAAAGGAATTCGATATGCTGCAAATTCCTTTGTGTCTTGCTCTCTTGTTATACTGATTTGTGTATTGCAACTGCTTTTCTTGAGAGTAAGATTCTGCAAACAATAATGCTTTCTCCGTATTTTCTTTGAGTTCTTTCAAATGATTTTCGTGAAAAGGAATTATTTTGTGCCATTTCCTCGGGTTGTCTATTAGGTCCATTGTCATTCTCCTGAAGGCGACCTCTTCTCTTGAGACCGGAGTGATAGGCACTCTATCCATCACCAGACTCCTTGCCTTTAGTTGACACTTCTCGCAAGACTTACAAAATTTCACAATGTCTCTTCTCATCTTTGGCCATACAAAAGACAACTTTATTCGTTCTCTTGTTTTCTCTTCTCCTAGATGTCCTCCAAATACCGATTCATGCGCCAATTCCATCACTTTAATTCGTCTCTCTTTTGGTAACACTAGTTGATATATCGTCTGGTCTAATATCTGATATTTCTTATGCAATAAACCGTTGATCACACAGAATTCAGATTCTTTCTCTTGTGCTAACTTCCACCACGGCTTCAACGATTCATCCTTTCTCTGTTGCTCTTCGAACTTCTTCGAATCGGCAATCTGCACCTTTTGTTCTTCATCCATTTCTTCATCTCTATACAAGTCTCCTATCCCCACATCACATTCATTGTCTTCTTCAGTTTCATTTAATGTGCCATTCTCGCATGCAACCATCTCTTGCTCATTCATCTCTGATGTTACACCATCTCGCGATAAGCTTCGTTGCTTATTACTTTCGTTTTCCTCATCACTTGAACTTTCAGTTTCACTCTTCTCATCAACATCTACCATTTCCTGTTTCCGACTCTGCGCTCTCGTCATTACATTTGCTCGTACACTCACATCTCCTTGTATCGTTTTAACTTTCATCTGTGGTACGGCTTTTAATTCGGCAATTATCTCTGGATGCAACAAGAATTTTTCTGTACTGCCCATCTTTGCAATACTAGCACACATCAAGGTGACATAAGGTGTAAGTGAACACTGGATTTTACGCGGAAATCCCTCTTCTTCCACGTCACTATCACACAGTCTAACATCGACTTTCACTAACTTCGCAGGAATGGCATCTCCTGCCACACATTGCAAATTCACTTTTCCAATTTGTTCCACCTTCATGCCTTCCAGTAATTCTTCACTAATCACCGGAATCTCTGCACCCGAGTCGCTCAGTGCTTTGACTTTCACTGGCTCTTTACCGTCTACTCCACGAATTTCAACCTCGACATATTGCAAGAACGATTTCTTCAATATTCGACTGTCATCTTTTCCTATGACTTCTCTCTGAATTTCAGCATCCAATAGAATTTCTTTTTGAATACCACATTTCATTACTGACTTTACTTCAGTCTCTTGGTTTTCTTGACCCGTGGTTTGATTATCTGTATCACTAACCACTTGAATCAAATTCACCCTTGTGTGTTCTTGATTTCTGCTAGAACTAGCTGCTGCCACTGGAACTGGACAAAATTTAACCAAATGTTTGTCTGAACCACAGTTATGACAACGCTTCACCACCATACCTCGTTGTTCATTGCCTTCATATCTCTTATACTGCGTAAACGATGTGTTGCCTTCCCTCTTGGCAAACGGCGCTGACGATTTGTTAAATCCCTGACGACCAAACGTCACTTCTCTGGTCTCATTGGGTACAGGGACATTAGCCTTGACTTCTTTACCTATGAACTGATTCCCTGTTCCTGGATTACTTTTCCACTTTCCACTCTGGCTTTGGTTTACGGAACGTTGAGAAGGATAACTGTTTATATTTGGGATCGCAAACCCAATTCGATTGTTTACATGAATGTCTGCTAGGTCTGCCACTGCACTAGCTTGGAGACAGTCAGTTCCTTCCTTCGACAATACAAACTGTAGTGGACCTGGCGGTAAACATTCTTTTAGCTTATCCGCTACCAGCAAATCAAAGAGCGTATCATACTCTCTGTTCACGTTTCGACTTCTCACGTAATAGTTTAGCAAGTTATTCAGTCTTGCCGTAAACATCGTATAAGTCTCTTCTGTCGTCTTCTTAGCATCCACAAATCTGACTCTGTATTCTCTCGAGGTCAATTTAAATTCTTTTAATAAGTGCTGCTTGACTCTATCATAATTGTCTAGATCATCGTATGACAATCTATTCAGAACGGTTCGAGCTTTCGGCGTCATCAATGGTAGTAATAATTTCACCCAAAACGGCTTTTCCACAGCAAAACTACGAAACGCGTTCTCGACTGTTTCAAAATATAATGGTACCTCCATCATATCAGTTGGCATTTGAGGCAATACATGCTTCATTGCATCACCTATTTTCTTAATTTTTGACACCAAAGTTTCACTTTCTTGCTGCTTCCTTCTTTCTGCTTCCCGTTCTTCTCTCATTTGCGTTTCTTTCAATGTCAATTTTGATTTCTCCAGTTTCAGACGTTCTTGTCTTTCTGCCTCTGCCTTTTCCAAACTTTCTTTCTGAAATTTGAGTTCTTCTTGTCTTATCTGTCCTGCGCGTTCTAACTCTAAAGTTCGCGCTTTTTCTTTTTCTTCTTCACGCATTCTCTTTGCTTCAATCTGTTGCTGACGAACCTCTTCATCACTTTTTCTAGCTTTTTCAAATTCAATCATCTGCTCCAATCTTCTTCTTTCAGCATCTTCCCTATCTCTTTTCAACTGTTCTAACTGAATCTCAAACTGATTCTTTTGCAATTCAAGTTCTGCCTTACGCACTTGTTCTGCTTTATCTTCTCTCTCTCTTTGCAGACGCAATTCCTCTTGCCTTGCAAGTTCCGCTTTCTCTTCTTTCTCTCTCTGCAAGCGCAATTCTTCTTGCCTTGCAAGTTCCGCTTTCTCTTCTTTCTCTCTCTGCAGACGTTCTGCTTTCTCTTCTTTCTCTCTCTGCAGACGTTCTGCTTTCTCTTCTTTCTCTCTCTGCAGACGTTCTGCTTTCTCTTCTTTCTCTCTCTGCAAGCGCAATTCGTCTTGTCTTACACGTTCTGCTTCTTGTCTCAACTCTTTCTCTTCCTGCCTAGTCATCATCATCCACTGCATCAACATCTCCATAGACATAGGCGCAGGTGGTTTTTCAATAGCCTTTTCTACGGCACCGCCAACGGCACCTTCTTCTTCGACTTCTTCTTTCACCCACACTTCAGCGAGTTCCTGTATCATGTCACCACGTGACATACCTTCTAATTGTTCTTCTTTAAAACCGGCTTTCAACAAACGCTGTTTTAGCCTTTCCGTAGACATCTTCTTAATATCTGCTTGTCTTTCAGCACTTAATTTCTCCATCTTACTTGTTTACTTTGGTGATTTCTCTTTTCAAAGAAGTCACGGTTTTTCTTGGTGTGTGAATCGATAAACAAACGGGATTTCTTTTATATTTGTTCGTGGAAAACAACGAAATTTTTATACCGTTTCTCGTGTTCCACCGTCGTTGATATCGTAAACTCGTCACACAGCAACAACGCGTAGATTCTTCTAACACCGTCGTAGATTCTTCTATCACCGTTGTAAATTCTTTTATCACCTTCGTAGATTCTTCTATCCGCCGAAGGAGGTGATAAAGTGAATTTTAATCCACCGTGAGTTTATATCCACCGTGAGTATTTATTCCACCGAGCGTTCTTATCCCACCGCTGCCACCAATAATGTCAACCCAATCCTTCCGTTGACAATCCTTCTGATTAAATCCTTGTTCTCTTCGTACTTAACGCCTATTTAACGTTCACCTTTTGAACACTAATTCTACGTATAAGTATAACCTGAACTAATCAGCAACACAGTTTAATATCCTTTAGTTTAATAAGAAACAAACAGACAGAACTCAATTCGATTACAACTCAACTAGTCAGCCACACTACTACAGCGAACACACACGAATGCAAACTTCTCTAGTCAGCATAATTCTTCGCGCCTCTTGACACACCTGTCCTCTGTGCGCCTAAGCGAACTCTAATAATATACATATAGCGCGCCGCAGCCGAGATTGGCCGGCCGCGCGTGTCACTAAGACTAAACGTTATACATCTATCATATATACATATACACGTGAAACTAAAGTAAGCGCACTAAATATATACGCCAATATCTCGCACTGCAAGACTGTACACAAAACTCAGTTCACAGTAATGTAGATGTAAGGTTTTGATGTCTTATTAAACTTGTCACGAATAACTTGTAAAGTTATTGATAAATACAGTGAGACATCGTCAAATACTAATTCTGTAGACCTTAACGCTGTTTCTGGACTTAAAATCCCATGTCGTGTGAAAGAAGAATCAAGCCGTGCAACGAGAAGATTAAATTACCCGGTTGTACTGATGTAGTCAATAGTCATGGCTTTGAATTTACCAAAACCAAACACACATTTAAACAACTTGACAATAGTCTAAATTCAGCAAAACACACAACAATATCCAACAAATTTCTCTGTGTAAATATTTTAAAGAACACGACAATACATGCATAGAAAAATAGCAACAACGACCAGAGACACATCCGAAACCGGACACTTTGGTATTCAAATCAGAAATTCCAGTGATCCAAACGCAAGACCGGCGTGCCGTTTGCTCCACTGTGCCATCCACATTATCTGTAACGTATAACATGTCTAGTTACGCCAGAAACTAGAATGGTAAGAATGCATATGAGCATAAAATGTCAAGAAAAAGGCAGTTGTCGATAGCCAGAAGCTAATGCGGCCCTAAACTGCGAACCTCAAACCACATAAACTTATGATCTACCTACTTTCTCTGTTGATTATCAACTGTCATAGGCTATATCCTCAAATAGGCTATATCATGGTGTCATGTCCTTATCGCACTCGCCATTTTAACCTCACTCTTTTTAAAAATGGCCTTAGCGTTGGACTTTCGTCCTTTGTCCTTGAGCACTTGCCTAGCTCGTCACACATTTAATTAACCCTAAAAGCTTCGTAGAACCTTTGCAGGCCAATCAAGATGTCTACTTAGAGTAAATAAAACACAGTTCAGGACAAAACATATACGGATTCACAAAATGAAATAAACGTCAGCAAAAAATTGCTCGAACAACAAAATTTCATCAGGAAAACAACAAACTTCTAATTACGAACATTTCTAATGTGCACAATCGTAAGAAAAACACTGCTATCAGCACATTGTGTTGTAGTCCATGTCCACGTGGGACGTAGGTGAGGCGCTCATCTCCTTTTCTAAGCCCTTGAGCCGGCAATGGACGAATCCCAAGGTCCTGGACACGGGGCCAGTGATATAACAGGACTTGCCGTTTACTTCCCAGCTTACGCCGGTACCAAATAATACTGCTTGGTGACAGAGGCACGGTGTGCGCAAACAACTTGCCCAAGGTCGTTGCACGGAGTCGAACCGGCGACCGCATGATCATTGACCAAACGCGTTACCGATACTCCACCGTGCCGCATTGTGTTGTATCACGAATAATTTCTCAAATGAGAAAAAACTTTGCACAGACCAGCCTCTTATAAAAAAAATAACCTTTTCCAATGCCGCAGAATTGATTTCGAAAATATGTACGTGCACAAAAAATCATTAATAATAAATGAAAAAAAGTATTTCCAGTTAATTGTTATGCATTAAAAGTTTACACAGAGCTTTTAAATAAATTTGCTATCACAACGACAGTGAAGGATATCTTCATCGATTTAGTTCATCACGAAAATAATTTTTCATACGTAACAAATCCTAAATTCAAACCCAACAGAAAACCTATGTGCTCCCCACAACTTTCAGTTTCCCAATTGTCATTGGTTGACCTAAACCATGCCAGAGTGAGGAACAGTCAGCTGTAAAGGCTTGAGATGGACTGGCCTCTGAGACCTAAGGGTCAAGACTGATCATGTTGGTAAAGAAAACAGGTTCAGTTGAAGTGGGTTAAGAACTGTACAGGGCTGAGGTAGAACAGGCTAAAAGAATTTAAGGGGTTAGGTTAGTATAGGCTGAGCAATAAAGGGTTAAGCTGGTGCAAGCCAGAACTGCAAAGGGTTAAGGCATAGCAGGCTAAGACTCCAGAGGGTAAAGCAAATGCAGGCAAGGCTCTATCTAGGTTCTTTCTAGGCAGATTAGCCTCCTTTAGCGAACTCCATTATGGTCATAACCAATCCTGAGATGCTGACAATGATGGTCACAACGATAATGGTGATGTTCTTGATCAGGATGAGGCGAGACATCTCCGCATATCGTAACCGGATATCGATCATACACGGCAAGATGAGAGCAAGGAACGAAGATCCCACAGCGCCTGGAAGACATGAAAGCAGCTGTTCTCAGAATAAAGCACTAACCTTCGAAACAAGGTTATATATCTTTAAAGTAAAAACAGCTGTTATCAAACAATAACAGCATCGGCCTTCAATTAAGAAATTGCCTTCATAATAACACCGTTGGCCTTCACAATAACAGCAACTGCTTTCGAATCAAAATCATTTGCCTTCACAATAAAAGCATTTGCCTTCAAAACAAAAGCATTTTTCCTTCACGGTTACGGTTTGCTTCACAATAGGTATATTTAGCCTAAAATTTGAAAAAGTTGTTTTTAAACTGCATGTTCACTGCAAAGCCATTCCTGTCAGATGGCCTTAAAGTTGAAAAGGACAAGTCTACTCGTCTATAAGGACATTTGTAGCGCTGTTATAATGCATGTAACATCAGCTGACAGTCGCTTCAAGTGAAACTATGGTCACTTCCCTAATCCATTACAGAACCCAGCTGGAATCAAAGAGGTCAAGGAAACCAGATGTTACGCTATGGTGGGTAAGCATGGCAGGAACAGCTTTCCTGCACCTTTACAGAGGTGCTCGATGGTTTAGTGGTGAGCGTGCTGAACTGGTCCACGCTCCATGGGCGGCGATCATGCGGGGGACCAGGAGGGGGACAAGACCCCATCTTTAACAGTGGGGGAAAAATCATGACTGTAAGCAAAATAATATAATTATATAATTAAAGGTAAGGCTAAAATAGTAATTATAGGTACATATAGCGATGTAGCTTACTCGAGGTCGAACTAAAGGGCGTTGTAGGCCTACATGTAATTGTTTGAAAAGATAGATCTTGAGCTGTGATTGAAATGTCTCCAGAGATGACGCATTCTTCACATGGTCAGCAAGACTGTTCCATGCAGTGGGCCCAGCGAACAGTCGCCAAACTTCGTAGAATATCGCGGGACTTGTCGCAGATTTTTCTACGAGGATCGTAGTTCACATCTGCTCCAATTGTCTGCTACCCGAAAGCAGAAGTCTGAAATGTAGTCTGGGATAAGATTATTAATGGCTTTACAAGTTATCAAGCACAGTTTGTGCGTTAACTCGTAAGGTCGGATGTTTTCCGGCCATTTGAGATGTGCAGCAGAGTTAGGCACCAACTGTATCCGCTCCACCTGACTTGGTACTGATGTGGCAGTATAAATTGTCATAATTACAATTACAAGCAAGTTTTGAACTGACCTGAGATTGAAGTGACGTAGAAATAGTTGTCTCGCATCGCTATTGCGAGAGCAGCAGCGACCAGCGTAATACACACTCGAATAACATTTCTCTTCCAGGCCGGAACCTTAAAAACAGGAAACCACAGATTAACAACGATCATGCTTGTAAATTATGTATCCGGATATTGTACTTGTAAGTGAACATTGGAGATGATACAGAGCGACGGATAGCCCTAAGGCTGTAATCATTACGTATGATATATTTGTAGCCTCAAGTGATATTCACAGCATGGGGCACTCTTTGATCATGAGGTAAGCACTTTTAACAGCGTAGTACAAGATTAATAATTATTATATATTCATGTATTCCCATATCCAGCATAAGTTTCATTAATAGCATTGAATCCTTTCCTTCTACCCACCGTTGAAGGTACTACCGTTGTAGCTACGGCGGACACAGAGAATGCTCTGTCTATGCTGTCTATGCTCTGAGATCGGACGAGTAGCTTCTCTGTTTCGCTGATGACCTCTGGGTCATTGGCAGTATTCTTCCTGCAACACTGACCTAGCACACCATAATCAGACACAGATACTTACATACACATGTAAATGTAAGCACAGAAGTAAAGTAAGGATATCCTGTATTAATCAATTACTAATCGCCCTTTGGTGTACACTGTATACACACATAATTATAATAATCACAGTTAAAACACATAGCATCCTAATAATAAAACATACATACATACACATAATATGTACGTGTTTATAATAATAATAATAATCGTTTATTAAATGCAAACTGACAAGTACGCAGTAAGATTACATGATATAGTAGTAACAGATGATAACAAGTTTAACAGAAGACGAATTTAACTGCATGGCAGCCAGCAAGGCGCCCATCTGTCCTACTGCTCATTATAAGTCGCCCCCTACGGAGAGCATGGAGTGAAAAGGCCGAGTCAACCTTTATGGGGCTATAGCGGGTATCGAATCCGCGCCCTTCTGATCTTCGTGCCAGCATGTTACCATTCAACCATTTCCCCGACCCACACACACACACTCACACACACACACACACCCACACACACATACATATATATACATACATACAGGTAGGCCTACTGTCACAAGGGCACATACTAAATGATGACTTAGCTCTGCTTTTGGCAGTAGCATGTGGCGTTCGCCTGTGTGAAATGTTAAGATACCTCACTCACGATCAATTCGAGCACCCATCAGTATAGATCTTGAAGGATCGCTATATAAATTGATTGATACACATGCACAAACACATACTTGGTAACAGTATAGTAGTCTCCATGATTTCGATCACTGGATAACATTGCAACGGATACGTGAACAGGACGGAGATGATCAGCGTTATATCGATGAGGATCGATGGGATCGTGTGCTGCTGTATTTCGAGGACGATGATCTGTTGAACTGCGTCTCCGTATCTCAAGTATCCGAGACTTCCAAAGACACAGAGGATGACAAAGATGAGATAGATATTCGCATGAAGGTAGGCGGGAAAGAGATGTCGACACCCAACCATACTTGACTGAATAGGAAGGATCTACAACGGACACACGATCATCTTTACGTTACAGCTTACAATCAGAACTACATTGCAGTTTAATCTACGAGGTATAAGTTACGAGTTATTAGTTACCAGTTACGAGTTACTAGAGCCAGTATGGCTTCAGATCAGTCGGCAGTTGTATCAGTGAACTCACCTTCTTTCTACATCACGTCACCTTGATGGTGGAAGGCAGAGGCGTAACTTTAGTCTAAAAAGTGGGGGGTACCAATACTTTGGTATAAAAAGTGGGGGTACCAATTTCTTCTCCACTTTCGCTTTTCGTATGGTGGCCATTTTGAACATATTCCCTGTCGGTATTCTCATTAATTTTGGCTCTCGATTTACCTGTGTATCTAAGTACTTTCGCACTTTGGCAGCGACTGCATTCTCTGGGAAGGCACAATAAAAAAAATTGATCGACCTTGTGTAAAAAGTGGGGTATAGTACCCCCCCAGTCCAAAAAGTGGGGGGTACGGGTACCCCTCGTACCCCCCACAAATTACGCCTATGGTGGAAGGCAAGTCTTGTGTGAATGCTTGTTAGTCGACTTCTCTAAATCACTTGATGTTGTTGACGATTCAGTTCTAATCCCTAAAGTTGTGGCTTTAAAGATGGCGCCTGAAATATCAAACTGGTTCATTGACTTCCTAACTGATCGATCTCAAGTCCACAAATGCCAGAATGTATTTTCCGATTATGTTCCCATTAATCACAGCGTTATCCAAAGGTCTGACATTGGTTCAAGCCTGTATACATTGTAATAGAGAGCGATCTTAAAGAGCATCCAGTCACCCCATCACTGTCTTCACGAATAACTGCCCGCAAAGCAACTTCATAAATTAAATTTACGAAAAATGGGTCATACATTAGAATTACCGTACTTTCATACACTGCTGCGTAAGAAATCCTTCATCATTCGCTCATTGTGCAACTATAAAAATTGGGATAATCCTAAAGTTCATCCTTGTTCCGAGACCTAATCTGTTTCCAGTAATGTTACCCGAGTAATGTTTACGTTCTTCAGATCATAGCTTTACATAGGGCCAATAGATATAACTGCGTATAAATCAAACATTATGAAACTGCTTATAATATCGCGTCTGTGTTTTGTTCAACTAATCTTGTGCCATTGTACTGCTTTTCGCCATTCTATGTATTGTTATTGTTTGTCTCGTGCTAAAAAGATTCTTCACTTACTTACCTACTTAACAACACAGTCTGAACGGGCGACGCTGAAGAACCTGCCTTAAGGATTCTGTTTCACATTCTGAGCAATCAGTTCGTATTTCTCGAGAGAAACATAGAGTTTACTATTACGACAATTAGGTCAAAAGATCGACATATTTCGATACGGTACATACGCAACCAATGCCCTCGTAGGTAGCAATAAGTTGACACAGAAACAGCGGCAGTGTCTGGAATTTGTACCATTCGAACGGGCCAACATGAAAGCCTAAACAGAGAAAGAAAGAATACAATGAAAGGAAACTAAACAATTATAAAACCGAAAACTATCCTGTTCCAGTGTAACTGATCTTACACATCGTAAGTTCTGAAAAATCTTTACAACAAATTTGAGCAGTTTCATAGGAAAAGAAAACTTATCTTTACCCAGCCTGGAGAATCGATGAAGGTTTTGAAGGTTATACGCCGATACCCCTTGGTGACACACAGGCTTACCTCCGGGCCATGGAGGTAAGCCTGTGTGTCATCAGCGTATTGGTGAGACAAAACACCCATTTGAATCTGAATCCTCGCTAGATCCGAGGTATACAAAATGAACAGAAGTGGAGCGAGGCCAGAGCCTTGGGGTAGTCCATATGGGATGTGGCCCAAGCAGAGTGGGTGGGTCCAAAAACAAGAGAAACAGAGCGATCAGTAAGGAATGAGCGAAACCAAAGAAGAACAGAGTCAACAATACCAAAAGATTTAGACAGTCTGTCTAAGAGGATGGTATGATGTACAGTATCAATGTTGGTCTGTTAACTTGCAAAACTCTTCTGTGGTAGATATTCTTAAATAAATCACTTGAAACTTCCTTGTATGACAAAACTTACAAAAACCTGGCAAAAGTTGCAGAATGCAACAACAATAATCGGTGTCTTGTATATATATGTGTGTGTGTGTGTGTGTGTGTGTGTGTGTGTGTGTGTGTGTGTGTGTGTGTGTGTGTGTGTGTGTGTGTGTGTGTGTGTGTGTGTGTGTGTGTGTGTGTGTGTGTGTGTGTGTGTGTGTGTGTGTGTGTGTGTGTGTGTGTGTGTGTGTGTGTGTGTGTGTGTGTGTGTGTGTGTGTGTGTGTGTGTGTGTGTGTGTGTGTGTGTGTGTGTGTGTGTGTGTGTGTGTGTGTGTGTGTGTGTGTGTGTGTGTGTGTGTACGTACTCATGCATGTATGTTTGCATGTATGAGACAACTTAATGTAGCGCATTTTTAAGTAACTCACAAAGCCGCTGTAACAATAACTACATGTATCCAACAGATCTAAATAAGTGCCAAGAGCAGGAGGGTCCAACACACAAGAAGCCACGATGGGCTCGAGTTGAAAAGCGACAGTGGCGCACTTGCATATCTCTATCTTGTCGAAATTGTTACCGCTCATTAGATTTCTTGGGGTCACCTTAAGGTCCAACTATGAATAATTTCAGCAAGAAATCTCATGAGGGTAAATAATTTTTAAAAAATCATAAGTGGTAACAATTTCAACAAAACATCATCTGAGGGTAATAACTTAAAAATCACATGAGGGAAATATATTTGACAAGAAATCATATAAGGGATAATAATTTCGACAAAAAATCATATGAAGGACAATGCATTTGACAAGAAATGAGTGGTAGCACATCTTTTGGGTGATTGTCAGAGTGATGTCATAGTCACTCGCTCGGCAATGGTGTCTCTGGTTCTACCATCAAACCTTAACTTTGATTAAAGTTTCCACCAGGCATATGCAAGAATTCGGTTGCTTACCTTGAATGAGATATGCCAAGACGGCGACTGCACCAGCTACCAAGGCAACGGTCGCTATGGACGACATCGGAGCGATGTATCGGACATGACGTACGAGCGAAGTGAGGATGAAGATCGGCAAAGGAAAAAGAACTACAAGCCTGAGGTCAGGAGCAGTCGATTCCATTGTGACGTTGCATACGCCCGCGCCGTTCTTGTCTTGAATGCTCCACATTTGGTCAAAGTCAGCTTCTTCTCTAGAACTTCGCTGACTCTTGACCAGCGTTGTTTTGTTGGAACTGTTGCAAAATTGCACTTGCTCCATTGGAAATATTTGGCTGACGGTGTTAGCGATGAACACAAAGTACGCAATAAGGTACGTGAACTGCGTAAAACAGACGGCCGCTTGGGTCACATGAAAACACCAGGCACCAAATACACGCCTTCCGACATCGCCGTAACCGATGGTACATTGAAGTCGTTCGCGTAGCGACTCGACGTCATTTGCGGTTATTTTCTCTTCTTCCAACTCGTGCTTTATTATTTTCTCTACGATGTAAATTTTGCAGCGAACAAGAATCTGGCAGCAGTGGTCGGTGAGAGTGGCAACGATAAAGACTCCAGCTAAACCGAACTAAAAACATTCACAGTACAGACCATTTCGTTATCATCACTACCGTTAATACTAATATTATTGTAAGTACTCAAATTGCAATTATGCGGCAGCTAGGTTTATTACAGAGGTTCGGAAGTTTGATAATATCACCTCTGTTTTTCGAGAACTCCACTGACTGCCCGTCTGTAAGAGGATTACCTACAAGGTTGCGATACTTGTATATACGGAAAAGAGCTATAATAATAATAAGACGACTTATACACAGCCGTAGCACGGCCGAGGCCGAAGAAGAGGTCGCTGTATATGACCAAATGTTGTCTGGAAAAGCTACTGCGACGCGTAAAAGAACCACCGTCGAGTCCCAAATTAGTGTGTGCATGAGCCTGGGCGAGCCGAGAGGGCATCTGAGTAATACGAGAGCTTCCTGTCTGGCGATGTGCTGAAGCCTTTCGAGAGCACTGCCTAGGTTGGCCATTCCAGAGTCTATGGCGGAAAGTAGAGCATCCGCTGAGAGAAGTGGTGCTCCCAGGAGCGTGGCCGCTGAAGGGTCGACGCGGGCGAATTTCCGCAGGTGGCTCTGCTCGTTGAGGACTCGATCGGCGTTAATTAGTTCGCATTTTTCGTGGTTCATCGAGAGGCCGAGGCTCAAGCACTCCCCTCAATCAAGTCCACGTCGGCCTCGACTGTCCCGGGGCTGCCTCCCAGAGTGAGATCACCGAGGTATCCAAGAGCCGATGGCGACCGCAGCCGGGACAAAATCGGTTGGAGTGGGAGGTAGAATAGTAGTGGGCCCAAAGGATCGCATTGCTGAGGGCCATTCTGTGACTGTATAGTATATTTGCAAATTTGTAGGATCGTTGTTTCGGCGTAGGCGAGTTGGCAGCAAGCTGTCAGCTCGGGTACAATTTCCTCTACCGATGCCAGCATGCTGTCCGTGTGCAAATAATTAAATGCGTTGGAAAGGTCCACTTTAACTATTATGGATCCCGGTCCCATATTGTTCATAAAGCGCCTGGTGGCATGGATCGCCGCCTCTCATCCCCGGAAGCCCCACTTCCAGCTGTCTCGGGGTCAGAAGCGGCGCGACACGTGGCACAGCAAATGCGCAGCCGCATTTAAGGCCAGTCTGCGCCAACCGTAGCCTATTGCTATGGGTCTGAGGCCGCCGGAACTCTTGTGCATGGTGAAGAGTGGGCCGCCGAACAAGATGGAGCGCAGTTCGGATGGGGAGATGCCGGTTGATAAACGCCGTCGTCGCCCTGAGCAACCCGGGTCCTGCGTCTGGTTCTTCGATCAACTCCGCGACATGCTGGGGGCGAAGACCATCCGGGCCGCCCGAAGAGCCAATGGGAAAGGAGCGAATTCCAGCGCGTACGTCCTTTTTGGTGGTCTGTAATGGTGATGCTGTCTTCGGGCGGAGGATGGCTGAAGGTCCGGATGGGTGCCGGATGTTTTGACGCAATAGATCTAGAGTTCTTTCGTCGATCGGCGCCGTGGCCTCGTCCGAACAGAGGATGCGGGCCGCCGCGCTGATGTTTCCATCTTCTAGCTTAGCGGGCATTGCCGCCACTCTCATCCTCTCCGCGCTTGGACCGTACCGCTCCCGTTCGTCGGTGGAGGCCGTTCTCGATGAGAAGAGGGTATCGGCCAGGTCTGACCATCTGTCCTGGAAGTCGGCGACTCGTTTCCTGATCCGAAGCGTGAGGCTGCGTCGACGTCCCCCTCTCGCGGGCACCTCCAAGATTCCCACCTCAAAGGTGAGGAGGCGTCGCCACCCCTCCGTGTCCAGTGGGACCCCGAGGATAGATTCCATTATGTCCGTTAAAGCATGCCCTCCCCCGATCGGTCACCCCTGGGGATATGCCTCAGCAAGCCCATTTGAAGATTGGGGTGTTGCATTGACCCTACTGATTCGGCTACGTTGGCGTTGGCGGCCTGGCCGTCAGGAGTCCGAAATGGGCTATCCACAACGGGCCCGGCGACGACGCAGGGTGCGTCCGCCTCCGATCCGGAACCCGTTGGTCGGCCGTCCCCGCCATGCACAGTGGGACCCAGCGTCGACTGAGCACTCCACAGCGGAGGCCGATGCGAACCCGAGCACGGGTTGGACCTGGGACCGTGTAGGTGAACGCTCCCGTCCTTAACGTGCAGCTGTCGGATCGAGGGACAGACACTGCAAGCGCCTTGGGTCTTTTTCAGTTTGGGCCCGAGGGCGGGGTCGTAGATTATGAGCCAATCGTGTGAGAGCGCGATTCCTTTGTCTCTGCTCCCTAGGGGGAGTAGTTCAGCAAGCCCCGCCGGGCGCTCCGCCATAAGCGTTATGCCGAGGGGCGTTTCCTCGCGTGCGCATGAGCAAGAGAGCGATAAACGTATTCGAAGGAGATGAAGGCAAGATTAATTGAATTGCATAAACTGGCTCTGTGGTTGAATTACTCAATGCAAAACAACGAATAATTATCTTAGAAAAGCCTGAAACCCGGAACGGTGGGCGTTTCCGTCAGTGAGCATGCGCGAAATGGTTTCACGCTTATGCATTTCTTCTGCTGATAAAAGCCGGACCGAATAAAAGTTGTAGGTAGGGATAAAGTCCAATTTGCTTGAAATAAAGAAGCTGACTCGTGTTTTAATAAGCCTCTGGTAAACGACGGAACCGCAAAAACGAATAAAAAACGACTTAAAACCAAGGAAAACACGAGGGCTAAGTTAGGCCGGAGCTTGGGCAAGGCCCTCTAGCGATTATTATTATTATTATTATTATTATTATTATTATTATTATTATTATTATTTTTATTATTATTATTATTATTATTACTATTTTTTTTATTTTACCCGAGGTATATATGATCCCTCAGGTGCAAGATACTAATTAATTATGTTGACTCTGGAGTTGCCGTCCTGGTCAAGATTCGGGAGAACAAAAGTGCTGTGGAACGCGACTGCGTTGAAACGTTGAATTACAACAGACAGGCGCTGGAACAGATAGCTGGTTTCCCTTGGGTCTCCCGAGATTTGGCTCAGAAGACGTCCAAGGTCGGAGAGGAACGCCTGTCCCACGGCGTTAGCTGGTCCCAAGATTTCAAAAGCCAATGGAACAAAATGGTAGAAATGCATCAGTTCGGTGTACTTGGCGTTTTTCCTGGACTCAGCCAGTTCCGCTGCACCTCCCGCCCGAGTGGAGGTTGTGGGCAGATTACTATCATTATCATTATTATTATTATTATTATTATTATTATTATTATTATTATTATTATTATTATTATTATTATTATTATTATTATAATTTTTTTTTATTTTTTTTTATTTTTATTTTTTTTATTTTATTTTTTTTTTATGCTCCAAGGTACATATGATCCCTCGGGGACTTAGATATTAGACTATTTATTGTTATTTCTGGAAAATCAGACCTCGTCCTCCGCAACATCAGTAAAAGTGCCACGAAATGCGATGGCGTTCTATTATTATAATTATTATTATTATTATTATCGTCATCATTATTATCATCATTATCAGTCTAATTGTGTCATCATTATTATCATCATTATCAGTCTAATTGTGTCAATTACTCGTTTTTACACGGCGTATTATTATAACACAAACTCTGATAGAACACGCCTGCAGCCTGCAGACAATGACCTGATTAAAACACAGTACTGTTCCTATGTCTCCCAAAGACATTAATGAGCTTAATAACAATGTCATTAATGCAGTGCCTCCCAATCTATGTGCCGCGGCACACAAGTGTGCCGCGAGCGCGATAGAAGTGTGCCGTGGCCGAAGGTCGGAAAACAGACGTTTTAAATTATAATAATTTACTCAGTCATAATAATTATGCGCTATCCCACGCTGATAAAGTGGTGGAGTCCAGTACAATTTCTTACCAGACTGATTTAGCTGTATGTGAGCAGGGGTCTACACCTGTGATGCAGTGCATATTTTAACTATGTAGCTAGTGGGACAAGGGGGATAGGGCTCAATTGTATCAATACGAGCTTGAACAGCGGTTGACAAGCACACCCGTAAGTCATTTCAGCTGACTGTAAACACCCCCTGTGTTTCGTTTTGATTTGTGTCATTCCTGAAAATGCATTTTCACACAGGTAAGTAGTGGAGAAGGGCAGCAGTATGCCGACAGCTTTGGCTCCTAACAAGGCGTATTCTTTCTCTATCGTAATCCAGAAGTTCTCTTTAATTCATTTCTGCGAACTTAGGTAGCAGTGTTCTGTCGGGGAACGGACATTAACCCCCCCGGACAAAAGCCCCCCCGGACAAAAACCCCCCCGGACAAAAGCCCCCCCGGACAGAAACCCCCCCGATTTTAGCTAGGACAAAAGCCCCCCCGGACAGAAACCCCCCCCTCTGTATTATAAGCCTATATCTACATTTAATTGAGAAACTTTAATAGCCCTGTTGCCCTCGTGTCAGCTTGTTAATGATGTAAACGTATAGACTAAAGACTTCTTAGTGTCATTCAGGTGTAAAATAAGACTTGTTAGTCGCCTAGTTCTTAACTTAAGGCTTGTTAATGTCAGGATTCGCGAGCCTGGTCGGTCATCATCACCCTTCCCTGTGGGTTCTCATAGGGGCGCTGCAGCAGGATGAGGCCATGGTAAACACGGCCTTATTACAGGCCTCGCGAGGTCAGCTGCCCATTAAGCGCGTCAGACGCACCACCAAGCAGCTACAGGACCGTCTACTGCAGTTGTGCCAAGATCGGCGTGATGGAAAGAAATCCATCGAAGATACCCTTTCATGGATTAGGACATAACATTCGCCTGTAGGTTTTTTAGTTTTACTAAAACAGCGTTAGAGACAAATTTTGGACCATTATAGTCTTATAAACTTTTACGTTGGTCTGTAATCATTCTTCGAATTAAACAAACTGTAAATATATATTTCTTCTTATTAAACAAATTGAAATATATTCCGACTTATGTTGAGGTGTATGTATGTATTTATGTATGTATATATGCATGTATATATGTAGGTATATATGTATATATGTATATTATGCATGTATGTATATATGTTTGCATGTATATATGTATTTTATGCGTGTATGTATATATGTATGTTTGATATATATGTGTGAAATATAGGTTATTATTTCCTAGCCGGGGGGATTTTGTCCTACCCCGGGGGGGTTTCTGTCCGGGGGGGCTTTTGTCCGGGGGGCTTTTGTCCGGGGGGGCTTTTGTCCGGGGGGGTTAATGTCCTACACTCGTTCTGTCAGCTGCAATGTCAATCAGCTGTTCCTTTTCCGCAATCTGTAGTTGGTGATGAAATGGGTTTCTGGCCAAGTCTTTGTCAGAGACATTTAAACTTGGAAAATTATATTGTAACTTGTCTTCCAAATCTGATAAATGCTCAATAACAATGTCGTATATACATAACACAACTGCACCTGGATCAACTTCAACTGCGCAATGAAACATAGAAATTGAATTTGAAACTACGATGATGCAAAGATGAATAATAATGAAGCTTAGTAGTTAAAGAATTGGGGTTGACCGGACATCTCATAACGTCCAACTGGGGTTGATCGGACATCTCATAACGTCCAACTGGGGTTGATCGGACATCTCATAACGTCCAACTGGGGTTGATCGGACATCTCATAACGTCCAACTGGGGTTGATCGGACATCTCACAACGTCCAACTGGGGTTGATCGGACATCTCATAACGTCCAACTGGGATTGACCGGACATCTCATAACGTCCAACTGGGTTTGACCGGACATCTCATAACGTCCAACTGGGGTTGACGGGACATCTCATAACGTCCAACTGGGGTTGACCGGACATCTCATAACGTCCAACTGGGGTTGACCGGACATCTCATAACGTCCAACTGGGGTTGATCGGACAGCCCTTAAATTCTACTGGGGTTGATCGGACATCTCATAACGTCCAACTGGGGTTGACCGGACATCTCATAACGTCCAACTGGGGTTGACGGGACATCTCATAACGTCCAACTGGGGTTGACCGGACATCTCATAACGTCCAACTGGGGTTGACCGGACATCTCATAACGTCCAACTGGGATTGACCGGACATCTCATAACGTCCAACTGGGGTTGATCGGACAGCCCCTTAAATCCTACTGGGGTTGATCGGACATCTTAAACCCTAGGTAGGTTTCTCGGACAGCCCTGTTTGAGCTCAATCACCCGAAACGGACTCGGTTGAGTGCACGCAGTGGATGGGTCCCTTGACATACCCCTCACACTCCTCCGCCCATTCCCTTCCCTTACACGATTCAGCCAAATGCTCCGACACGCACGGATGCACATTCCCTTTAGTGTATTGTACAAGTCTGTTGACCATAGCGGGATTACACTGATAGTATCGCCCAAGGCATACGCCAGAGACCGACAAGTCAAACTCCTTTTGTTTTGGCTATAGACGCATGAGTGTGTGAACTCACATGGAGTAGGCCTATACCTGGTGGTCTTTACCTGTCACACCTTCAAACCCAATTACAGCAAGCTCGTATTGAGAGCCCTATCCCCCTTGTCCCACTAGCTATATAGTTAAAATATGCACTGCATCACAGGTGTTGACCCCCTGCTCACATACAGCTAAATCAGTCTGGTAAGAAATTATACTGGACTCCACCAGTTTATCAGCGTTGGATAGCGCATAATTATTATGACCGAGTAAATTATTATAATTTAAAACGTCTGATCACATTCTTTGCAAAGTCAACCGTCCCATTAGCCATAGTTTTTCATTCTGGTTTATAGACTGCTTTTAATTAATTTGTTCCGATTATAATGGTTTTTGAAAGAACGGTTGACAATTCCTGATTATCAGTATTGACGTCGACACAATTCCTGATTATCAGTACCTTAGGCTAGCCCTGAGGCAGCCATGGGCATGAAGTGTTTTCTAAGCCTCGCCATATATGACGGCGGGTGGCCAGTTAGCCTATCTCCCTCGCCGTCTCATCCTCCCACTGACAGTGTATACGGTCAGTGTACTCATCATAGCTGAGTTGACTAGGGGTGCAAGTGGAACAGAATTCTCTAACCAAAATTTTGCCCTGGCGAGATTTTGAACCCCCGACCTCTCGATTGAGAGTCGATTGGCGGCCTAACCACTACACCACCGAGCACCCATATATATAATAAGTACCATAAATGCAGTGTGCCGTCTCGTGAATGGTTTTTAGAAAGTGTGCCGTGTTTGAAAAAGGTTGGGAAATTTGGAGTTTACGATTACATGCAGGTGCTTTGGACAATGTTAATCATTAATGATGACAATGGACAATGTTAATCATTAATCATTAATGATGACAATGGACAATGTTAATCATTAATGATGACAATGGACAATGTTAATCATTAATGATGACAATGGACAATGTTAATCATTAATCATTAATGATGACAATGGACAATGTTAATCATTAATGATGACAATGGACAATGTTAATCATTAATCATTAATGATGACAATGGACAATGTTAATCATTAATGATGACAATGGACAATGTTAATCATTAATCATTAATGATGACAATGGACAATGTTAATCATTAATCATTAATGATGACAATGGACAATGTTAATCATTAATCATTAATCATTAACATTGTCCAAAGCACCTGCATGTAATGCGCAAGACATCCACCGATGGCGCATCAAACCGAAGCCATAATATCAGGTCAATTGTAATCGTAAACTCCAAATTTCTAGAGCGCTACTCTGAAGATAAGCGCAGGGCACCAGCTTATTCATGAGAGCTGCGTCGTATCAGAGGGTTGCCCAGAGATCGATGTCCAGTGGAGGTGCGAGTCTGGTTGCCAGAGAGATCAGCACGAAGATGAGTCTGCGGAGACAGAGAAGCAGTCTAAGGCAGATGAGCAATTTCAAAAAGACAAGTCTCGAGAACAAAATGACTACAAGTGACTGAACGAAATTTGTTATCCATACCACAGAATGTGTTAAACCAGAATTCACATAAAAATGGAATGCGTTCTTAGGATGGTGCGGTGTGCTTTTTCTTTAGAACTCCGATCAGAATGAAACAGAATAGGTTACGAAATAATCTTATTATTATTTAGTGTTATTTCAAGGGTTCCGAAAAGATGCAAGTAAACTTTATAATTACAGCAAAGCCTGGCGGTTCAAGTAAACTTAAGTGCCGCAAGAGCCAAATGTGCCTATGACACACTATTCTCATTTTCTCACCACACATGATATTGCATGCATTAAAATGTACGACTCTGAAAAAGGCTCGCAGATGACAAATATGTTGGAAGACCCATACTGCAGAAGAGCCGATTGCTCAATCAGAGAGGAAGCTCTTCCAAATTCAGTTCCTCGGCCACTGCCTTCATCAGTACTCACTTAGCAAGAGAGGACTTCCTTTCACGCTATTTCACGTTAAATATAAACTGCTTAAAAGTAGTTTTGTTAATCGATGTATCTTTAGTTCTGTTTAGTTGTGCATGTGTGACTTAATAATCTGCTCCTGTTATAGTTTATTTCAAATATGTATGTGCTTGTTTTATACAATCTAATGCATGTGTGTTTGTCACATGCAAATAAAGGTTACTTACTTACTTGAAACGCGGCACCATGCATACTTAAAGAAACCAGTGGCAGCCTTGCTCCGTAGTTAGGATACTTGCAAGCACACTGGAGTTAAGCAATGTGGAGTATGGTTAGTATGAGGACCATAAATGAAATACCTCGAGTTATCTTTACCTTTGCTAGCATTAGGCCTACGGCATACAAGAAGCAAGTACTTACTGCCAGTCCGCTCTGAGCGAAGGCAAAAGGTAGAACTTGGTAGCTTGATCCGATAAATGCTTTCAGAGTGTTCAGAAAATCTCCAATGTACGTATACCAATGTGTCCTCCGTCTGGCAATCATTAATATCAACAATATTCATAAAAATTCAACAATCTGTCCTATTCAGAAAAATATGTTTTAAATAAGTTTACGCTCTTTGGCATAAGCTGGCATTTGGGATTTTTCTGTTTCTGTCTCAGTCAAGCTGAGAGCGTCTAAATATTTTGTATGTTTCGTTTGTGGAGTTAATGATCTCTAAACAGCGCTGAGACTCAACAACTCAACGTCACAGTAAAATAAAGGATTTCCTCGGCAAACTACAAAATTTTTAAAGGTTCATTTAATTCGGTATATGCATTTTGAAGGTCCCTATTGGGATTGCAAACCATTGGGGTGAAAATAAATACGATGACCAAAACGAGTTTAACCTTCCTAGGACGGAGAGGGGTAAATAATTACCCCAGCGGTATTTGGATGTTGATTGTGGAGCAAATGTAGGTAGGCAAAATTGGTCGTTCCATGTGTTTACAAGTTTCCACCGATGACATATTCTGACTGCATAACCACCACATTGTCATGTTGTGGGGAAAATAATTTTCATTCCAAAGTGTCCTGGGGTAAAAATTTACCCCACTTCATCGTCGACGTCGTTATTTTTTAGTTCATAGGGAAGATATGTTTTTTAAGATACGAGCTCATATGTGACCTGCAATCATAAATCAAATGTGGAATCTACCATGGAATTGAGTGTTAATAGTTTCATAATTGTGGAGAGTTTACTCTCCAAGATGGCGTCCCATATGAGTGAACGGACATTTACCCCCTGGACATATTCCTCCCCCGGGTAGTTACCCCCGGACACTTTCCCCCTTCCTAGGACATTTCCCTCCTCAATGCAACACACAAAACGCTTTCTGTTTCTAAGCAAAATTCAATGAAAACATTGCCAACAGACAACGAAGCTACTTCAAAAATCAATGAAGCATACAAAAAGCTATCTGTTTTAATGATCAAAATATACATACATACGTACGTACATACATACACATACGTACATACATGCATACATGCATACATACATTCATGCATACATGCATACATACATGCATACATACATGCATACATACATACATACACATATACATACATGCATATATACATACATACATACATGCATATATACATATATGCATTCATACATGCATGCATACATACATACATACATACACACATACATACGTACATACAGACATACATACAGAGATACATACATACAGACAGACATACATGTACATACATACATACATACATACATACATACATACATACATACATACATACATACATACATACATACATACATACATACATACATACATACATACATACATACATACATACATACATACATACATACATACATAAAATCCACAGAGGGGGAATTTATCAGGGGAAAATGACCTACAGAGATTCTGGGGGAAAGTGTACGGGGGGTAACTGTCCGGGGGATTATGTCCGGGGGAATATGCCCAGAGGGGTAAATGTCCGGCAACCACTACGACTGCCGAAACAACAATATGCATGTCTTAGCTCATTAGGTAAGCTACAATGACAAATGGCGTCAATTGTAACATTTCCAAGGTCAAGGAATCGATTTATCGTAATGGCAATAGTGTGTGAATACTACAGTCCAAGATGGCAGCCAATATGGCCGCCAAACAACAATATCTATGTCTCAGCCCACAGGCAAGTCGGTCACGATTGCCACTACGATATATCGATTCTGTGACCTTGAAATCGTTACAATTGACACTTCATTTGAGACATAGATATTTTTGTGTTTTGGCGGCCCTATTGGCCGCCATCTTGGAAAGTAGCATTCCCACACTATCACCACTACGATAACTCGATTCCTCGACCTTGGAAATGTTACAGTTGACACTTCATTAATTTTTGCCATTGTAGCTTACCTGTGAGCTGAGATATTACACATGTTGTGGGGTAAAACATTACCTCACTCCGTCCTCCATGTATCGTGAAAGGGCTACGAAGGTTAACTCGTAATCTGTTCCACAGAATTGTCTGACATAACCCCCGGTAATCAAACAGCAAACCATCAGAATGAATACCTTGCCCGATGTTTTGAATGTCCAAGGCCCCAGCGGCCCTGATCGTTACCGCACAGACTTGTAAAAACGGAATACTCTGGAGTCTCTGGTCCACTTCCACCCGTACTTTCGCAGTCGGATGGCGTGGGAAACCAGACTCGGACCTCTTTTGGACTACCCTTTGGAAACCCCTCTGATTTGATTTGGCTTTCTAGAAACCGAACTCGGACCTCTTTTCGATTAATCTCTGGAAACACCCTCTGATTTGACGTAGTACCTAGTGCTCGTTAATAGGTTTGTGCCCTTCGTTTGGCCTTCGAGTCGCGTTTTAGAACTTTGGAGATACGATAAGATATGATTACGATTAACCTACCTCACTTCGAAGTTGGTTTGATGCTCCATCCGATCCGATATGTATTCCAGACGACTCGAAATCAAGACTTTAAACAGACAACACCAATTAACTTATATGAATTTATACTGTGACGACTAGAAATGTGCGACGCCCCTAAAGGAACATGCGCGCAACATATTAAGTCATGCGCACGACTTATTAACTCGTTCGCACGATGGCCTATATTAACTCCTGCACACGCGTTAGTAACTCACATGACATACAAGACTTTTCGTCTGTTGATGCTGTAGGTGGCCGGCGAATTGATCAACGAGGCGGCTCTGGCGATGGAATATGGAGTATCCTGCGAAGATGTCGCGCGCGTCTGCCACGTACATCCCGTAAGTATATCACATGAATGTATGCCGTAATGTAATTCTTTATTTGTGTAGCGCCATATTAAGAATATTTATCCGTCCTTTCATCCTACGTTCCACCACAATCGAAGATCAGCATAATAACACCCGTTCCCATGGGCGGCGATCATGGGGGGGGACGGGGGACATGTCCCCCACCTCTAAGAGTGGGGGGACACGCCATACATTTGTCCCCCCCCCACATTTTGAAGAAACACCAAAAAGGCGAACAAATGTAATTGCGTGTGACAGTTTTGACAGCCGTTTTTGACGAGATGAGGCAAAAATGAAATGTATAAGGAGCCTTTTTTGACGAGATGAGGTAAAAATGAAATGTATAAGGAGAAGTGCCCTCCCCGAAAAAATTATGAGAAAGTAGAAAGTAAGAAGAAATTCGTAAGAAAAAAATTTCGTTGGGAGAAGAATTTCTACAAAGTAAAAACAGTAAAACATTTAGAGAGAGCGTTAAAAAAAGTGATAATATCGGTATATTGGTGGAAGCCTGAAAAATGTTGGAAAAAGAGGTGAATGGCTAAAAAAAAAGGTCATCACCTTTTTTTGAGAGATGAATTCGCGGAAAAGTACCAGACCATGGGCAACTTTGCCCCCCCCACCTCTCAGACAAGATCGCCGCCACTGCTTGTTTGAAAAATGTTCATGCATGGTAGGGCATGTATGTGTTTTGGTAGTCGTGTCCAGTACTCCACAATCTTTTGGCTGAAATAGAATCCTCTCATCGTAATTGTAATCTCGAGATTTCTCCTGAGCTTACAAAAGCTCTGTTGCGGGAACCAGCCTATTCAAAGGCGTTCAGTCAAAACAAGAACGGTAGGATGGGTATAGGGTCCAAATTGGTTTCAGGTCAAGATCCAAAGGGACTAATCGCATTCTATAATGGTAGAATTCAAACTCTGCCCTCTTAGATTTCTAAATGCAGCTCTCTGTAAAACTTACCTCGTCTATTTTTGTAGCCCGTGTAAAATGTGCAATCCTAGGTCTCAATGAGCGTCTCCCTTCATACTTCTGTGTAAGGGTAAAAGGCAGGCTTATAGATCTTTTAAGCCTTTCCTCGTGACCCCATCTAATCTCCTCCTCGCCAAGTCCCGTGTTTATCACGCGCCAGAGGGACGCCGGAACACGTCGAGCTCTTTTTTGACCAGATCATTTCTAAAGTGTCCCCCCACCTGTCAAACAAGATCGCCGCCACTGCCCGTTCCAAGTTCCAACTGTCACAAGACCAACTAAAACAGCTGACTATGATGATGTTCACCTGTTTGCTGATGACGCACAAGCATACGTCCATGGTCCCCCTTCGGCTCAGCTCACCTTAGCTGGTTGTATTCAGGTACTCTCTAACAAGTTACATGCATGGATGTCTTCAAATTGCCTTGCTCCTAATTTCTGTAAACAGCCAAACAAGATCGCAACTAATCTGGTTTGGTACTCAGCAACTCCAGAAACTTGACTTTCCGCTTCTTGCTGAAAACTTTCCCCAGTTTACCTTTTCTAGCAGTTTGCGTCAGAAAAGCTCCCGAGGTTGTCCGCGCATCGCTCGCCTACTCAGTCCAGCGCGAACGATTTGCAAACCGCCTAGGCCTATTATTTTCAAATGTGAAGCTCTGGCCCCAGCTATGACCATCTCTGTCGGTCGGTCTGAAAAAAGAGAGTGAAAGCACTGGGTAGGTCAACTAAACAGAAAGTCTTAGAGGAAGATTGTATCAGAAACTTAAATATATCGAGTATAGTGGTTGAGAATGTTCTAATGCAGTTCAAATTTGCCCTAGTCTACAACGTACCAAATTATTGATTTCCTGGGTAAGGGAAGGGCTTTAACCTTGGACCCCCTAAGACAAATACGCTTCTCTCAGACTTCATAGGCCTAAGTAAAAATTTGTTATTACCCCGATATATTTAGTTTATGAATTATTTACCATGGTGTAAGAATGCTTTGCCAATTCGTAGGAATTTTTAAAGAAATTAAAAAAGTTGTCCATGTTACACATATTGTGTAAAACGGACTACTATTCCAGATTTACTTGAGAAACCTAGAACATAGGCCTACTTGGCTAACTATGTACAAATGTCACATGCATAATCACTATCATCATTATCATCCAATCCAGCACATCGAGTGTGTGCCCACCTTAGACAATTGATGCACATTAACCTATAAATGTGCAATATTGACCAGGTCCGTATTACACACTCATTAAGTAGTCCATATTATACGTGGCATGGTTGTTACTATCGACAGACTGCGCGATCTTGAGCAATCGGGGTTTATTCAATAAAAATATGCACTAAATCTAATACTTAGAAACTTAACATGTTACGTCGATGCCCTAGGGGTAGGTATTCTTTGGGACATTTTTCAAACAACACTTTCTTATAGCAACGTTAATTCTGTACAAAACTTTTAATAATTCTTGACCAGTTGACCTGGATGATTGCAGGAAACGGAATAGGTCTATCTAAAAGCATAATCTGAAAGATGCAACTAATGATTTAAAGGCAATATACCAATTATTGTCTGTATTAACAGTCGACTCGAGTCCACCTAAGCCGAGTCCGAGTCGAGTCCATCAAAGCCGAGTCGAGTCGAAGTTCAGAGGTGTCCGATTCATTAAAGATCAAATCAAAGTCTGAGTCCAAGGCCATCAACATCAAAATACACTGGAACACGCAATTCAGTGACTTAGAAAATAACAGCACAATTTATGCAGAAAGAATTCATAATGTAATTTATCAGAGTTATACTTTAAAAGCACTAAATTGGATAAAGTTTTGTTCGATATATAATCTGGCATAAAAATTCCTCCGCTGCTAAACCCTGTAATCCCAGTATCTAATGAAAATGCATGTCTCGCAGCTGAGAATGCCAATGTCGAAGGTTGGAGATAATTACTGTGTGGAAGTTTAGTAATTGCTGTCATAATAAAGCCATTAGTTTGCTGCAGTAGGCCTAATTTAAAAGATAAAAGATCTGATATTATCAATTTACTAGGCAATGTTGACTGTGGCCCACTTACAAGTTCGCGAAACGAATACGCCAATCTAGGATACTGCTGACAGAGAATGCTCTTTGTCAGAGGCGGACCTAAATTTGTTTGAGCCCTGAAGCTCAGGCCTGAGAGTGAGTCGGGTCTGCGAAACCGGCTTTCATTTTCGCGACCTGTCGTTGCCGGGGCTTAGCCGGGTCGCGTATTTAAGCATTTATGCATTTATTAGTTATTACATAGTATAAGTATTCAAAAATAATAGAAAACGTAGTTTCATCAGAGAGATTTGCCCATGATTCCAACGGGGGCCTGGAGCCCAGACCCCGACCGGGCTCCCGTGCTCGCAGAGACCCGGCTATTTTTCAAACCGCTCTGAGAAAACAAAGTTGACAGCATCTGAAGTATTTAACGACCTTCCATCAATAACTCACGAAAGTAAACACCTAAAATAATTTTGGTTAAAAATACAAAATTTCTGTTAAATATACAAAATACAACTCCAAAGAACAAAAACTCTTTCAGATACTGCGTGTATATCTTTAATTTATAACCGGATTAACAGAGCTACTCTATAAAAAATATTACCAGATCATGTACGTGTATTTTTAAATGAGACCAAACACATATGAACAACGGGAAATTGCAGTTTCACTTCCAGTAATTATAACCGGGGACATATAGGTTAATATGACAAACACCAAATAAGAATGAAATCAGTGTGTGACAGTAAATCTGCGCCAAATATTACAAAGACAAGTTTTGGCACAATCACTGAAATTTGATTTAAGCCATATTGACCTTTTAAGCCTTGGGTCCAAGTGGGAATAGGTGGTAAAATAAAAATAAAGTTTGAGAACCGCTGATCTACATTATCTGTATCCTATAACATGTCCAGTTACACAAGAGACTAGAATTGTAAGAATGCTTATGAACATATTAATGTCATGAAAAAGGCACTGTTGTCGATAGCCAGAAGCTAAATCGGCCCTAAACTGCAGACCTCAAACCATCCTCCTCCTCATGTTCCTAGAACTATCACACCCTGGCGCTTTCTACTCAAAAATGAAGTCTCACCTTTTCAAGTACTCCTACTCTGGCTCATCTTATCCTCAGCCTTCCAATTATTCTCGCCCAAAACAGCACCCGCCTTGACAGCTGCTCTGCCTCCTTTCTTGATTTGGCCTTCTGGAAACCTGACTCGGTCCTCTTTTGGACTACTCTATGAGAAACCCGTCTGACTTGATTTGGCTTTCTGGAAACTGCACTCGGACTTTTCTTGGATTATTCTCTGGAAACAACCTCTGATTTGACGTAGCGCTCGTGAATAGGCTGGTGCCCAGCGCTTGGTCTTCGAGTGGAGCTTCGGAAGTTTGGAGATTACGATTACGATTACTAACATATTACGATCTATCTACTTTCTCTGTTTATTATCAACCGTCATGCAACCTTAAATCATGATGTCGTGACCTCATCGCACTCTTGATCCGTGTTGTCCGCAATCTTATTAGAATGGCTTCAGCGTTGGACTCTTCGTCCTTGAGCATTCTGCCTAGCTCGTCTATACATTTAGTTAACCCTTAAAGCTTCGTAGAACCCATTACAGCCAATGACAATGTTTACGCTAAGTAAATAAAACACAGGTCAGTACAGAACCAATGTGGATTCATAAAATGAAATTATAAACGTCAGCTAAAAATTGCTTGAATAACAATAAAGTTTCACCAGGAAAACAAGAAACTTCTAAATACAAACATTTCCATTGTGTACAACGTCACGTATCAATGTGTATCCGATGCTTAGAAAGACAAATTAGCAATTGTAAGAAAAATACTGCAATCAGCACGTAAGCTTACATCGTATCACCAAATATTTTTCAAATGAGAAACTACTACGCTCACTGTTATAAACGAAATAAAATTTTCCACTGCGGCAAAATTGATTTCTACATAATTATGTACGTTCCCAAAAAAATCATTTATCATAAATGTTTACCACGAAAGAATTATTTCCAGGAAATGGTTATGCTTTAAAAATTTGCACAGTACTTTTAAAATAAATTTCCTATCACAAAGACAGTGAAGGATATTTTCATCGATTGATTTCAGCAGGAAAATAATTATTCATACATAACAAATCTTAAATTCAAACCCAACAGAAAATCTACGAGACAAGACATGTGTGTTCCCCACAACTTTCAGTTTCCCATTTGTCATAGTTAGGGTAAACTACGTCACAGTAAGGAGGAACAGTCAGCTGCAAAGGGTTGAGATGGACTGGCCTCTGAGACCTAAGGCTTAAGATTGATCATGTTTGTAAAGAAAACAGATTCAGATGAAGTAGGCTAAGAATTGTAAAGGGCCAGGGTAGAACATGCTAAAAGAATGTAAAGGGTTAAAGTGCAGGGGGACGCGGTGGTGTAATGGTGTAGGTCGGTGCCTTGTAACCGGAGGGTTGCAGGTGCGAATCCACCTTAAGCCACTGCATAGCGACCCAAGTGCTTCTGAATCGGAGGATCGCAGGTTCGAATCCATCGATTTCGATTTCATCGACTGTCTACGAACTACGGCTTTCTAATCTCCAATATTTATTTATTTTATTTATTTATTTATTTAGAATAGGCTGAGCTGTAAAGGGTTAACTTGGTGCAAGCTAGAACTGCTGAGGGTGAAGGCATAGCAGGCTAAGACTGCGAAAGATAAAGAAAAGCCTCGCAAGGCTCTAGGGAGATTAGCCTGTTTCAGCGAACTTCATCACGATGACAACCAATCCTAGGATGCTGACGATGATGGTCACAACGATAATGGTGATGTTCTTAATCAAGATGAGGTAAGACATCTCCCTATATCGCAGCCGGATGTCAATCATACACGGCAAGATGAAAGCAAGGAACGAAGATCCCAGAGCGCCTGGAAAACATAAAACCAGCTGTTCTCAGAATAAAGCGTCCACCTTCGAAACAATGGAATACATCATCAAAATAAGAGCATTTGCATCAAAGTAACAGTAGCTGTTATCGAACAATAACAGCATCTGCCTTCAATTAAAAAATTGTCTTCCTAATAACAGAACTGGCCATCACAACAACAGCAATTGCTTTCACATGAAAAAATCATCTGCCTTCACAAAAAACAATTGCCTTCAAAACAAAAGCATTTGCCTTTGCAATAAAAGCAGTTACCTTCAAAGCAAAAGCAGTAGCCTTCACGGTTAGTTTGCCTCACAATAGAAATATTTATCTTAAAATCAAAAAGTTGTCTTTAAACTGCATGTTCACTGCAAGGCAGTTTCTGATAGATGGCTTTAAAGTGGAAAGGAAAAGTCTACTACTCTAATGACCTTTGTAGCGCTGCTATAGTGCATGCAACATCAATTGACCGTCACTTCAAGTGAAACTATGGTCATTATCATAATCCGTTACAAAACCCAGTTGGAATCTAAGAGGCCAAGAAAACCAGATGTTAGGTTATGGTGAGTAAGCATGCCTGGAACAGTTTTTCTGCACCTTTTCAGGACATCAAAGAAAAAGATGCTGCACATGAATTCGGCAAGACTGTTGCACGCAGTGGCTCCAGCGACTGAGAAGGAACAGACGTCAAACCTCTCAGATGGTTGTAGTAGATCCTATGACAATCGTAATCGACATCTGTTCGATTGTCTGCTACCGAAAGCAGAAGTCTGAGATGTAGTCTGGCATAAGATTATTCATTGCTTTGCAAGTTATCATCACAGTTTGCAGGTATCTGCAGAGGAACACAGTCAGTGTAGGTTGTCGCGCAGAAGATCAGTGACATGATCGGATGTGTTCGGCCAAATATGAGACTGTGCAGCAGAGTTAAGCACCACATGCATCCTCTGTAGCTGGTACCGATGAGGCAATATAAATTGTTATAATTACAATTACAAGCAACGTAAGAACTGACCTGAGATTGCAGAGATGTAGGCAAAGTTATTTCGCAGCGCAATTGCGAGACCAGCATTGACTAGCGTAATACACACTCGAATAATATTTCTCTTCCAGGCCGGAACCTTAAAAACAGCAAACCACAGTTTAACGACGATCACGCTTGTAAACTATGTATCCGCATATTGCAGTTGTAATTAATAACTTCTACTGAACCGGTTTCTAATGTACAAGGCATCAAACAATGGCACAGCAAAACCAAGCCGTAATCAGTGTCGCAATCGGCGGTCGCCCTGTCGTGTGTTTGCCGTGTGTTGATATCGACCCTCGATTGCTTGTTCTTTTACTTGCACTTTTATTTAACGTGCCTAACTTTTCTATAGAAGATTCACGACGAACTTTGTTTAATTAATAAATGAATTTAATTAAAGAAACAAATATATATACACTAACTCTACGGGAACTTCCACGTAGTATTAAAGCGTTTAGATATTAAATCGGACTATCTCAAATGTTGCTTCGTACAGCCTAACTACAGATCGTTCTTTCGCGTCAGTCTCTGAATCTGACGGACTAATACTCTGCCGCCGCCGCTGGTCGCTCCTCTCGATGTTGTTCGCTCGACCGATGTTCACGCGTCGCCCTCGTCAGTAGTACAAGTCCCGTGTTCTCCTTTTCCTTCCGTTAAGTAGGAACTTCAGCGTGCATCGGTCAGCCCCCCTCCCCACGTCAAGCTATCGTCAATTAGTGTCAGATTGCTCCTCGAGACGCGGGTCGTCGCTCGCCTGCAGCGCGGGCGGTGTCTGGTTACATCATAGCCGCGAGGTGTCCTATTACACCTTGGCTGTGTGGTGTCCGATTACACCTCGGCCTCGCTGCCTTCATTGTTGACCCAGTGGAGACTGGCTTTCGTCCGTCATCATCCTATCTCGACCGGCAACGACGCTTACATCATAATGATGATGCCATCTCGTCGTTGTCGTCGATCTCCTCACGCGACAATCAGGTCAATATCCAGATCAGTCTGTAAGACAGAGGCAAACTATCAATACGACAGTGGCACACCGGCCATTGTGCCCGTGTGCCATGGTACATGGGCCCGCCTGGTTTCGGCATGCGTGGCCGCTACGGTAGAAAGGAATTAATTATACGTCAACACAAATTTTCTAAATATGCAAACTCCCAAAGCAAACATTAACACTTTAATGATGAGCTGCATTGATTTCTCAGTCGCTTTTAGTACACTCTCATCGTTAAAGTGTTCAACTACCATTGACAATGATGTTGCCAAGAATTCTTAATAGCTATTCAATCACATAGTATATTAAATAGCACTTTAAAACAATAAAAGCCAAGTTTGAAGCCTGTCATTATTATTAATATTGTTAGTATTATTTATATTATTATATGCAGAAAGTGCCTAAAATAAATAAATTCTTCTAATGCTGCATTTTATTGGCCAAGCAAAGATAATCAGATGACCTCATTGAATAGTGATGTCTGAGGAATAACTATTCTGGCTTGTTCAATGTTTTATAAACTATGAGCCATAATTTAAAAATATTTCTCTGCTGAACAGGAAGCCAACGCAAAGATTTAAGCATAGAGGTTATATGTTCATATTTTTGATGTACTGCTTATGGCTCTAGCCAAGGAGTTCTGCACTCTCTACAGATACGGGATGTTTGACTTATTGATACCAATAAGAACCGAGTTACACGAATCAAAGTGACTGGAAACCAATGCATTTGCCGGGGATGTCGTTGCAGACATGGGTACATAACTCTTAATTCTGTGTATGTCACGAATGAACATAATATGGTTTATTTGGCCAGTGAGAGACATGGTAGAATTGAAAACAAGGCCTAAGTTACGAGCAGCATCTGCTACCTCAACAACTGATCAATAAGTTTCAACGACTTAAGCCAATGAAATTTGTTCAGTTGCTGTGGAGTTACCAAGAGCACGAATTCACTCTTTGATGGGTTAAGGAGGAGTTTATGTGCCGCCATACAGGACTGTACCTCATCAAAGACAGCAGACAACAGCTAACGGCTGCACAGGTGAGTCTCATGAGGCTAGAAATGTATCATGCGCAATGATTATACATATGCGTAAACCAGCTGCCACATCTTTGTATATGCCTCATGATCACTGTGTGCACAAGATACCCTACTCAGCATTCATGGTATTTCAACAGTATGCATGTATCAACAATGACCAGAAGTTACATGAAATAGGTCATTATATAATTATGATCATGATGAATATATATAAAAATGGGGCAGGAGGTACAATACAAATCATTATGCATGATACATTTGTAGTGTCATGAGGTCTTTATAGCATGGGGCATTCTTTGACCATGAGGTAGGCACTTTTAACAGCATAGTACAAGATTAATAATTATTATATATTCATACATTCCCATATGCAGCATAAGTTTCATTAATAGCTTTGAATCCTTTCCTTCTACCCACCGTTGAAGGCACTACTGTTGTAGCTACGTCGGATACAGAAAATGCTCTGTCTATGCTCTCTATGCTCTGTGATCGGACGAGTAGCTCATCTGTTTCGCTGCAAACCTCCGGGTCATTGGTAATATTCTTCCTGCAACACTGACCTAGCACACCATAATCAGACAGAAATACTTACATACACACACACACAAATATAAGCACATGGGTAAAGGAAGTAAATATATTCTGTATTAACCAATTCCTATTCGAACTTTGGTGTACCAACATCTAATAAACACAGCTAAAACATATAGCATCCAATAATAAAACATGTATACACATATATGTACATATATATAAATAATTATAATAATAATAATATTCGTTTATTAAATTCAAACTGACAAGTACACAGTAAGATTACATGATATAGTAGTTACAGATAATAACAATTTTAGCAGGAGTGGAATTAAACTGTATGGCAGCCTGCAAGGCGCCCATCTGTCCTACTGCTCATTTTACAGTCGCCCCCTAGGGACTGTAGAGAGTGAAAAGGCTGAGTCAACCTATATTGGTCTAGCGGCTATCAAACACGCGCCCTTCTTTGTGCCAGTGAGTTACAATTCAACCATCTCCCCGCCAAACACACACAAATATATACACACACACATACAGATACTGTTACAAGGGCACACACTAAATGATGGCTTGCCTCTGCTTTCGGCAATATCATGTGTCCACATCCTTACACCTGTGTGAGATGCTGAGATACCTACATCGCAATCAATTCGAGCACCTCTGAGTAGAGACCTTGAAGGGGCGCTATATAAATTTCCATTGATTGCTTGATTGATACACAAGCACACACCATACAGACATACATGCATGAGTACATATACAAACATATCATACACACGGTGACACAGCCATAAACACATACTTGGTAACAGTATGTTAGTCTCTATGATTTCGATCACTGGATAACATTGCAACGGATACGTGAACAGGACGGAGATGATCAGCGTTATGTCGACGAGGATCGATAGGATCGTGTGCTGCGGTATTTCGAGGACGATGATCTGTTGAACTGTGTCTCCGTAACTCAGGTATCCGAGACTTCCAAAGGCACAGAGGATGACAAAGATGAGATAGATGTTCGCATGAAGGTAGGCGGGAAAGAGATGTCGACACCCAACCATACTTGACTGAATAGGAAGGACCTACAACGAAAACATGACACTCTACGTTAACGCTTACTATAATAGAACAATTACAGTCTCTCAGCTTTTAGTTAAAAGCTACGAGTTACTAGTTGCATTGGCGAAGTATAGACAAGTTATAAATACAGTTACGAATTAATAACCACTTACATTCAGGTTAGTAACAAGCAACCGTTAAAAGTCATCGTTACAAGTTACGATTAAGAGTTACGGTTACAGTTACGATATACAGCTAGTCATGAATTACAGCTAAGGATCACATTCATGAAAGACGACAGTTGAACGTGAAAGATTTGCAGTCCAGGCAGGATTACAACGCGGAAAGGAAAACAAGTCGAGAACTTGATCCAGCAAACTGTAGTTGTAATTGGTAATTATCATGTCGGAGTCTTTGCAAAAGCCATCAAGAGACAGCACACCAAAACCAAGTCATAATGAAGCAAAGCTACTGAGCCAGTAGGAAAATGACCTGAAAACACTCACACACACAGACAAAATATCTGAATATATCTGAGACTCAGAGTCTCCAACCCAATAAAGAATCATGAAAAAAAATTTTTTTTAAGTGTCTCAGACCCCTTGCCCCGAAAGCTCTAGAGGACCTTCAGAACAACCGGCAGTTGTACCAGCGCACTCACCTTCTTCCACATCACGTCACCTTGATGTTGGAACTTGGAAGGCAACTCTTATGTGCGTTGCTTGTTAGTCGACTTCTCTAAAGCATTTGATGTTGTTGACCATTCAATTCTAATCCCTAAGGTTATGACTTTAAACATGGCGCCTGAAAAAAAAACTGCCATGGGTCGATGACTTCCTAACTGGTCGATCTCAAGTCCTCAAATGCGAGAATGTATATATTCCGATTCTGCTCCCATTAATCGCAGCGTTATCCAAGTCATAATCTGTTTCCATTTGTAGACCCGAGTAATGTTAATGTTCTCCAGATCATAGCTTTAGACATAGATATAACTCTATATAAATCAGACATTATGAAACTGTTAATAATATTGCATCTATTTTTGTTCAACTGATAAATATTGTACCATTGTGTTACTTTTCGCCAAGTACAACTGACAGGTATGTACTGTTGTTGTAAAGTATCAGCGTTTGTCTGGTGCTAAAAAAAATCACTCAGTTACCTACTTAACAAACAGAGTCTGAATGGGCAACTCTGAAGATTTACATTACACAACATTACATCACATTATTTACATTACACCCTGCCTTTTAAGGGTTGTGTTTCTGATCCTGAGCAAGGAGTCCGTTTTTTAGAGCAACACAGAGTTTACGATTACGACAGTTAGGTCAACAGATCGATATGTTTCGATACATACGCAACCAATTCCCTCGTAGGCAGCAATAAGTTGACACAGAAACAGCGGCAGTGTCTGCACTTTGTACCACTCGAACGGACCAACATGAAAGCCTAAACAGAAAAAGAAAGCATACAATGAAAAGAAAGTAAACAATTATAAAAGCGAACAGTATCCTCTGCAAGTGCCACTGAAGAAATTTGGGCTCGAGTTGAAGAGCAACAGTGTGGCACTTGCATATCTATATGGGTGTGAGTGTGAAACGATGTTGTCGAAATCATAACCACTTATTTGATTTCTTGGGGTCTTCTTAAGGTCCAACTAAGAATAATTTCAACAAAAAAGCATATCAGGGAAAATAATTTAAGAAAAAAATCATAAGGGGTAATAATTTCAACAAAACATCTGAGGGGCAATAACCTAAAAACCATAGCAGGGCAAAAGATTTGACAAGAAATCATATGGGGGTAATAATTTCAACGAAAAATCATACGAAGGGCAATGACTTTGACAAGAAAAGAGTGATAGCAAATCTTTGGGGTGATTGTCAGAGTGATGCCACAGAGTCATAATTATGTTCATCTATGGTGAGTCTGGTTCTACCAGCAAACCTTTACTTTGATTAAAGTTTCCACCAGGTATATGCAAGAATTCGGTTGCTTATCTTTAATGAGATATGCCAAGACGGCGACTGCACCAGCTAACAAGGCAACGGTCGCTATGGACGACATCGGAGCGAGGTATCGGACATGGCGTACGAGCGAAGTCAGGATGAAGATCGGCAAAGGAAAAAGAACCACAAGCCTGAGGTCAGGAGCAGTCGATTCGGTTGTGACGTTACATGCTTCCGTGCCGTTCTTGCCTTCAAGGCTCCACATTTCGTCAAAGTCATCTTCTTCTCTAGAACTTTGCTGACTCTTGGCCAGCGTTGTTTCGTTGGAACTGTTGCAAAATTGCATTTGCTTCGTTGGAAATATTTGGGTGACAGTGTTAGCGATGAACACAAAGTACGCAATACAGACCGTGAACTGCGTAAAGCAGACGGCCGCTTGCGTCACACGAAAACACCAGGTACCAAAAACCTGCTTCCCAACATCTCCGTAACCGATGGTACGTTGAAGCCGTTCGCGTAGCGACTCAACGTCGCTTTCGATGATTTTCTTTTCTTCCAACTCGTGCTTTATTATTTTCTCCACGACGTAAATTTTGCAGCGAACAAGAATCTGGCAGCAGTGGTCGGTGAGAGTGGCAACGAGAAAGACTCCAGCTAAACCGAACTAAAAATATTAACAGTACAGACCATTTCGTTATCATAACTACCGTCAATATTGATATTATTGCAATTACTCAAATTACAATTAGGCGGTCGCCAGGTTTATTACAGTGGCTCGGAAATTTGATTATACCACCTCTGTTTTTTTAAACTCCACCGGCTAGCCGTCCACAAGAGGATTACCTTAAAGGTTGCGACACTCGTTTACAAGTGTCTTCACGCAATAGCACACTGTACCTAGCCACAGACTGTGTGCTAGCATCTTCAGCTCCTGGTCCGTCTCGATTGCAGTCGTAAAAGAGCTTCGACCAGTGGTTAAATTTTGTCAACCAGAGGTGTCAGATCTCCAAAATATTTTCAAAGCACAAGCATACGTCTTTCTGGCTAAATTATACCTGATATTCGCTTTTCCTATTCTGATAAAACTAAAAAGGCATAAAATATGATGCGTAGGCCTGTTATCGATTACTGCAACCAAAGATATATTTATGTGACGGGTCTCCACTTTTAGGTGATGGGTCTCCACTTTTAAATGGCGGATCTTATAGTTCAGGTGGTAGATCTCAAAGTAAAGGTGCCGGATCTCAGATCCGGCGGGATCTGGCTGAATTTAACCACTAGCTATGAGCTAGTGTGGTCCGGAAAGGCTACTGCGACGCGTAGTAGAACATTCGATGCATCCGCCCCAACGGTTTGGAATGCGCTGCCCGTCGAACTCCATGCTCCGGAACCATAGGCGCCGACTTTTGCTTTTGTCTCTGGGTGCCAGTGAGGGGCGGATCCAGAAGGTTTATCAAAGTTTTAAAGGACCAACGGAACTTTTTTAGGAAATCATCTCCGAAAAAAACTGATGACTTTTTTTTAGCCATCCGTGTGTAAACAAATTTAAAATGGGGCCATGGCCGGATTGCCTCTGGATCCTAAACTTTGACTTTTTACGAAATCATTCCCCCAAAAATGTTACGACCTTTTTTTTAGGAATACCCAAAAAATGAATTTAAGGTCCGAATTCTTCTGGGTGCCAGGCCCCCACTGAAATTTTTCTCTGGGTGCATTGGCCCCCAAGAAGTCGGCGCCTATGTCCGGAACTTTCTTTCGAAAGCTTCAGGAAGAAATAAAACTTACTTGTTCACGTCGTCTGACTAATCACGTCATCTAACTAAGCCGAGCTGCTACTAACGCAATTGCGGTATATTTAGTACTATAGGCCTATAGGCCTATTAACTTGCGCTTTATCAATCTTCTTATAATAATAGGCCTACTCTGAATATTCTGCTGAATATTATTACCATTAGTATTAATATTATCATTATTTCATTACTATTATTACCAATGTTATCAATATTGTTAATATTATTATTCCAATTATTACCATTACTATTATTATTATTAGTTTTAATATAAACGAGCAGAAATGAGGCGAAGTCCATATTTGCATGTAACGCGCCTCTCGTTGGCCGTTTCAAAATAATGAATATTAATGGCCAATGACGTCAGTGTTTACAAAATGGACGACCTAACGGAAGATCGTTTTAAACAAAACTAAATTTAAATAATATTAAAAATAATAATTATATTCTTTATTATTTCAAACCGACAGACGCAGTAAGATTACATTGAAACATGAACAATATCTTAATTAAACACACGGTTTGGCAGCCATGCAAGGCGCCGCCCTAGAGGGGGTTACGGGAGTCGATCCGCGTACCTTATGCTCTCCTGGCCATGAGTGCAGCAGTCAGAATGTGTGACCGATCGCCATTTTGAAAACAAGACGTTTACACGTCAAAACACCGGAACCCATCACATCATATATTTGTAAACGTTACACCACATTGAGGACTACACGCCGATACACAGGAATCCATCACATAAAATATTTTGTAAATGTTACAACAACATTGAGGACTTCATTAGAATTAACAATATTATTTTTAACGTTAATTTCAGCTTAAATCTATAATTCAACATCTCACTTTCAAAATGGCGTCACCAGAAAAACTAGTCAACAGTTAGCAATGGGAGTCGACGTACTGTGTAGCCTAATTATTTATACTGTGGTGTTACCACTACTCTATCCCCTCCCCATATACAGTAAATATACAGTAAATATACAGTATAGGCCTATATACAGTAACCGATTGCTCTTTTAAACTAATGGAATCTAAAGAGTAAACTAAGTTACGTAGTTTTCGAAAACGCTGAATAGAAACGGCTCAACCGGATTAAACGGACCAGAAATATAACGAAGTGACGAACTCGCACCGACAAAATAATATAAATATACAATAGGCAAATCGGGTTTAAACGGGCCAGAAATATAACGAAGTGACGAATCGAACATAACGTCGATAAACAATACCCGTAGTTGCGCTTTTGCGACATAGATAATAAGGGGAGAGTAATGGTAACACTCATGGCCAGGAGAGCATTAGATAACGCTTCGATACCCGTAACCCCCTCTAGGGCGGCGCCTTCGCCACCTTGCATGGCTGCCAAACCGTGTGTGTTTAAGATCTTGATTGTACTGTCATGTTTCAATGTAAACTTACTGTGAATCAGTTTAAATTAATAAAGATAATTATTATTAATATTAACATTATTATTATTATTATTATTATTATTATTATTATTATTATTATTATTATTATTATACGGGAAAGATATAAATTTACCGAAAAACGAACGAAAATATATTTTAAAATTCTGTTTTAACAGTCTTATAATAGGCAAACATCTAGTTATTATTAATGGTGGTAATAATAGTAATATAGTAGTAATAGTAGATTTGTCAATCGATGTATCTTTAGTTGTATTAAGTTGTTCTTGTGTGACTTAATAATCTGTTCCTGTTATAGTTTATTTCAAAACGTATGTACTTGTTTTATACAATCTAATGCATGTGTGCTTGTCACATGCAAATAAAGGCTACTTACTTAAAACACAACATCATGCATACTTAAAGAAACCAGTGGTAGCCTGGCTCTGTATACAGAATACTGGCAAGCACAATGGCGTTAGGCAATGCCGAGTATGGTTAGTATTAGGACCATAAATGAAATACCTCTCATCTTTACCTCTGCTAGTATTTTATGGCATACAAGATGCAAGTACTTACTGCCAGTCCGCTGTTAGCGAAGGCAAAAGGTAGACCTTGGTAGTTTGTTCCGATAAATGCTTTCAGAGTGTTCATAAAATCTCCAATGTACGTATACCAATGTATCCTCCGTCTAACAATCATAAATATCAACAATATTCATAAAATTCAACAAACCTATTCTGCTCATAAAAAGATGTTAGAAATAAGTTTATCGATATTGGCACAGGCCGGTATTTGGCATTTTTTTGCTTGTGTCTGTCAGGCAGAACGCGTCTAAATATGCGCTATATAAATTTTGTATTTCGTTTCTAAAGTTATTGATTTCTACGAGCGCCTAGAATCAACAATTCAATGTCACAGTAAAAAACGGATCTACTTGGCAAACTACTAAATTTTTAAAGAGATGGCCAACTGTAAGAAAATTGGATTGCACAACGCGAATCTAGGGCGCGTGATGCATTCTGCTATAACTGCAAGGGCTTCTGGTCTATCCACGGCATTATCCCAACGGCATCATAGTTCACGGTAAAACCAAAGATGTCATTAGGTGACAAGTTCCTTCTTAGAATCTTTGGGTAAAACAACGAAAAGGTTACGTAACTTACATACCTACATACCTCCGCTCGCTCTCTCCTCAGGCCTACGGGTTGCCTCCTGGAACGCCCACTCCTTATCTGAAAAGTTCGCCTTCGTTTCTCAATCTCTTCTCCAGGATCAGCTTGACGTTTTCGCTGTAACTGAAAGCTGGCACCAGGACTCCGATGACGTTCCGATTCTACGAGCGACTCCGTCTGGTTACTCCTCTCGTGACTGCCCTCGTACATCTCATCCTGATGGTCGTCCGGCTCGTGGTGGTGGCATCGTGACCTTCTTCCGGTCATCTCCTCGGGTCACGCAAGTCTCACTCGACACGTCGCCAACCACGTTTGAAGCTCTATGTCTGAGCATCGCCTTGCCTCGTGGCTCAGTTACTCTCCTCACGATTTACAGACCTGGATCGGCTACCGTTACCCCTCAGTTCTTCGAAGAATTCTCCTCCGTCCTTGAGTTTCTTGTCACTCGCAATACTCAACTCCTCATTCTCGGCGACTTCAATCTTCACCTGGAGGACCCACCATTCCTACTTCGTTACGATTCCTCGAACTTCTCACACAGTTTGGCCTCCGCCAGCACGTCATTCAAGCCACACATCAACTTGGTGGATGTCTTGATCTCGTCATTACCTCTGATGACGACCAAGTTACGGACCTTCTGATCCTTCCTTCTACGATCTCCGATCATTCGTATCTCAAATTTACTCTCCCGTCAGTTCACCTACAGCCAATCCACTCCATTCGGAAGATGCGAGGATGGAAATCGTTTGACTCAGGCTTTCAGCGTCGCTATCAGAGACTCTCTCCTTTCGTCACCGGTTCCTGCACTTGACACTCTCACAGTTCCTCAACTATTTGATCTTTACACCTCCACCGTTACCGGTCTGCTGGATTCCATGCTTCCATGTCGTCAAGTAAAGACCCGTCATCGACCTTTGGCCGTCTGGTTCGACGCCGACTGTCATAAACTTCGCCGTCGCACCCGTTGCTTGGAACGACGCTCTCGCCGGACCAAGGATCCTAATGACCGGTTGGCCTGGATTACCCAGCTTCGTGCCCTTCATCGTCTCTACCATCGCAAGGAGGCTTCTCACTGGGAGAAGCTGGTCTCACGCAATCTCAAAAACCCAAGACGCCTTTGGTCTTCCATCTCGGGTCTGCTGGGCCGGTCTTCTCGCCCTTCAGAAATTCCTGCCTTCTCCGCAAATGAATTCTTGACTATGCTCACGGAAAAGACAGATCGACTCAGAGCCTCCACATCGGATGCTCCTCCACCGACGTTTACCACAACGTAATCTGCTTTTGACGATTTCCGACCCATATTGGACTCGGACCTTCGTACAGTTCTTTCATCAGTGAATTTAAACTCTTGTGAATTAGATCCTCTTCCCCCTTTCATACTTAGTGACATTTTAGACGATTTTGCTCCATTTATGCTTTATAGATCTCTTTAATAGGTCCCTCTCTGAAGGTTGTGTCCCCGCCTCGCAAAAGCGGGCCATTGTTTTTCCCTCACTCAAGAAGCCCAATCTTGACACAAACCTCTGCCAAAACTACCGTCCAATCTCTAATCTATCATTTCTCTCCAAAACCCTTGAACGCCTTGTCTCTCTTCAACTTCTTCCCTATCTGGAACAATCTGGGCTTCTACCTCCCTTTCAGTCAGGTTTTAGGGCTCACCACTCCACTGAAACTGCCCTCCTTTCTTTGCTTTCTGAAATTTATTCAGCTGTTGACAGGTCCGAACTCACTCTTCTGGCGCTATATGATGTCTCCTCAGCCTTTGACATGGTTGACCACGCCATTCTTCTACAGCGCCTTGAGACCTCTTGCGGTCTGAAGGGCCCCCCTCTCCAGTGGTTCCGGTCATACCTGTCTGATCGCACTCAGAGGGTTATCTCTGGTGAATCTAGAACTCTGTGGGTCCCTATTAAACTGGGTGTTCCGCAGGGCTCTGTTCTAGGCCCTCTCCTCTTTATTTTGTACACGGCCGGTATCCCCTCTCTCCTCCCCATCCATGGGGCTTCAGGCCATCTCTTTGCTGACGATGTCCAGGCTTATGTCCATGGGCCTCCTTCCTCTCAACTTCTTCTGGCTCAGCGCATCGAAGCTCTTTCTCATGATCTTCATACCTGGATGTCTTGAGACAGCACAGCAAAGTCGAGTTTTTGAAGTTGCTGAGGAGTCCCAAACCAGATAAATTGGGTTTTGGACGACTTTGCTGTGCTGTATCAAAGGTTTCCGCTTTTCACTTTCTCGTCTAGCGTTCGTGACCTAGGAGTGACCCTTGACAATTCTCTCAACTTTACTGAACACATTTCCAAACTCACTCGCACTTCCTATTTTCACCTAAGGCGCTTTAGCGCTATCCGTCGCTCTCTCTCTCATCTCCAATGTTCACTTCAATTGTCCATGCATTTGTCTGCTCTAGACTTGACTACTGCAATTCCCTCCTCGTTGGTCTTCCTAAAGTCCGTCTTGCTCCTCTTCAGTCCGTTCTCAATGCTGCTGCTAGATTAATTGCCCGTCTTCCTCGATTCTCTCATATCACCACCTTTATGGCAGAAGAACTCCACTGGCTCCCGCTTTCTGCCCGCATCCAATTTAAGGTCCTCATCCTTATCTCTAAGGCTCAACTTGGTTTCGCTCCAAATATTTATGTGACTTAATTCATCGCCCTCACTCTGCTGCTTCTCTTCGTCCTCTTCGTTCCTCTGACCGTTTTGACCTACTCGTTCCCCGTGTCAGGACTTCTCTGGCTCAATCTAGGTCTTTTGCCTCTATTGGCCCTGCTCTTTGGAATGAGCTTCCTCCGTTCGTTCGTTCTTGTATTCTCTCAGGTAACGTCTCTTCCTCTTTTACCTTTCTTAAAACTTGCTTTTTCTCTCGGGGTCTCTCGCACTGGGAGCGCTTCTGAATGGCCCTCCCTCTAGAAGCGCTTTATAAATATCCAAATACAATACAATACAATACAATACCATAGGCCTAATGTACATGAATCTCTTACATTATGATACATACCGTGTTAAAACCCAGAAGTTAAGAGTGGTTTTATACCTCCGTTAATTTGGTTTGATATTCGAATTCAGATATTTTACATTATCTGTCTATTTTGTAAATTGTGAGCGTTTTACTTACATTATTAATAGGTTACATACTTACTTACATGACTCACTGGCACATAGGAATCTGACCTAATAGTATCCACTGAAACACAAATACGAGCCCCGTATATTAGTGGGATGCTTGTCGGCTTGCTCAAGAACGAGTAAACAATCCCCCTCTAAAAAAATCCTGGCTACGGCTTTGATGCACTTTGAAGTTTCCCTATTGGGAATTGCAAGCCATCGGTGTGAAATAAATACGATGACCAAAACGAGTTTACCTCGAAATCTGTTCCACGGAATTTTCCGACATAATCCCCGGTAAACAGACAACAAACCACAGAATGAAGCCTCGCCCGATGTTTTGAATCTCCAAGGCCCCATCTGCCCTGATCGCTACCACACAGACGTAATAACGGAACACTCTGGTCCACTGCCACCCCACCCTTATTTTCGCAGTCCGATCACGCTGTAGCGTAAGTTGCGTAACCCAGAGCAGTATTTTCGGCTCTGGCGTAACTTACCTCAGTTCGAAGTTGGTATGATGCTCCATCCGACCCGATTTTTATTTCAGACGACTCGAAATCAAGACTTTTTATTAAACGGACAACACGGATCAACTTGTCAGAATTAATACTGTGAACAAGAGAAACTAATTTGTCCCACATTGTCATATGATCGGAATAGCCGATCGCGGCCTTTACCATCATTACATGACGTCAGCCAACGGATGTTGACAGACTTACTGAAGTTATACTGTCAACACCAGAAATGTACGGTGCTCCTAAAGGGACATGCACGCAACATGTTTCATGTCGTGCACGTGACTTATCTAAAATCGTTCGCACGAGATATTAACTCGCGCGCATAGCGGTCAGGCAAAAGAGTGAATGAAGGCAGATAATAATAGCTGTCATATTTAATTATCCTCTTATTCGATGGGTGGCGCTTTGTAACTGTTCGATTATTACTAAGATTACAATTACTGTATTTTATTTTTACCATGGTAAAGCTTTAGTTTATTAATTAAAATGAAAGAACACACCTTCCTGTCCAAAAATTAAAATCTAAGCATAGGGCGCACACTTAATATCACATGTATCTATCTCTCTCTTTTTCTCTCTTGAACACCTGTATTTGAGATGGTAATGGACGAATATATAGGCCTAAGTATGGAGGCAGTAGTGGCTAATAATAAACTACTATTTCAGTTAAACTTAATTTTTTTAGTTAAGGATGAAGTTTAACTAGAAAAATTAATTTAGTTAAAACCATAGTTAAACTGATATCTTTAAGTTGCTAACTAAAAAGCTTAACTAACAAAATCAGCAACCACGCAACTATTTTCCGCAATGAACACTGTCAACAACTCAACCTGACGTTTACTTACTTATTAACAGTAGTGTTGCCTCTGCATAGAAAACAGTATGTAGTAAGGCCCAGTCTAAATAACGACATTGGGCTTTGTCTTTCAGAAACTGACCACTCCAATCATCGACTGTATGGTTGCTAAGGCGGAAATAGCTTTAACTGCATATGTGGCAGAACCATAGATGGGCAGAACACAAGGATCACCTGGTATTGAGTGTGTAAAGACTGTATTTCCTGACAGTCGAATAATTCTAATTGTGAAACACATTTCATATTTCATCACAACTCTCTCCTTTTCAGTTACTTGGGAGTTTTAGAATATCTTAGGATTCTTGTGGCAAGAACTTGGGATTTCTGAAAATGGAGAGTGGAAGCACTGGTTAGGTCAACTAAACAGAATGTCTTAGACGAAGATTGTATCAGAAACTGAAAAATATTGAGTACAGTGGCTCAGAATGTTTTAGTACAGTTCAAATTTGTCCTAGTCTGCAATGAACCAAATTATTGATTTCCTGGGCAGGGGAAGGGAAGGGCCTTTAATATGAAAAATACATTTTTATCCCACTGTAGGCCTACAGGCCTAAGTAAAAAAAGTTATTACCCCAATATATAGATTTAGTTTATAATTATTGTGACAAAAATATCTTCCTTGCTTTGCCAATTTGTAGGACTTTTTAATTTAAAAAGTCGTCCCTATTAGGCCTATACATTTAGTTGTGTAAAACGGACAACTATTTTGGATTAAAAAAAATTATACTTGAAAACCTAGTAAATAGTAATGTAGATGTAAGGCGTTGATGTCTTATCACACTTGTCACAAATAACTTGTAAAGCTGCTGATAAATACAGTTAGGGGTAGCCATATGGTAATTCTGTACACCTTAAAGCTGTTTCTAGTCATAAAATCCCATGCCCTGTGAAAGAAGAATCAAGCCGTGCAACCAAAAGAATATATTACCCGGTTGTACTGATGTAGTCATGGCTTTGAACTTACCAAAACCAAACACACATTTAAACAACTTGACAATAGTCTAAATTCAGCAAAACACACAACAGTATCCAACAAATTTCTGTGTGTAAATATTTTCAAAAACATGAGAGTACATGCATAGAAAAATAGCAACAACGACTAGGCACTTCCAAAACTGAACACTTTAGTATTCAAATCAAAGATTCAAGTGATTCAATCGCAATCCTGACCGTCTTGCACATTTGACGCACTGTGCCATCCACATTATCTGTATCCTATAACATGTCTAGTTACACCAGAAACTAGAATGGTCAGAATGCAGAAAAGCATAAAAAGTCAAGAAAAAGGCACTGTTGTCGATAGCCATAAGCTAATGCTGCCGTAAACTGCGAACCTCAAACCTCCCAAAAATATGATCTACCTATACGTATCAATATCCTCAAATCATGGTCTCACGTTCTTATCGCACTCCCGTTTTGTCCTCACTCTTTTGATATGGCCTCAGCGTTGAACTTTCGTCCTTTGTCTTTGAGCACTTCGCCTAGCTGGTCCACACATTTCGTTAACCCTTAAAGTTTCAAAGAACCCTTTGCAGGCCGATCAAGATTTTATGTAGAGTAAATAAAACACAGTTCAGGACAGAACATAATATACGGATTCATAAAACGAAATAAACGCCAGCTAAAAATTGCTCGAATAACATCAGCAAAACAACAAACTTCTAATTACAAACATTCCTATTGTGTACAACGTCACACAGCAATGTGCATCCGACGCTCAGAAAGACAAATTAGCAATTGTAACAGAAACACTCCTATCGGCACGTACATTGTAACGTATCACCAAGTATTTGTAACATGAGAAACTACTAAGCTCAGACTGTTATAAAAAAAATTCCACAATTGATCGCTAAAATATGTAAGTGCACAAAATATCATTTATAATAAATGTTTAGGCAGGAAATATTATTTCCAGCTAATGTTTATGCATTAAAAATTTGCACATTGCTTAAAAAAATTTCCTATCACAAAGACAGTGAAGGCTATATCATCAATTGAGTTCAGCATGAAATTAATTGTTCATACGTAACAAATCCTAAATTGAAACCCAATAGAAGATCTATGAGACAAGAAAGTTTCCTTTTGTCATAGGTTGAGGTAAACCATGTCACAGTAAGGACGAACAGTCATCTGTAAAGGGTTGACATGGAGTGGCCTCTGAGACCTAGGGGTTAAGATTGATCATGTTGGTAAAGAAAAGAGGTTCAGAACTTCAGATGAAGTAGGTTAAGAACTGTAAAGGGCTGAGGTAGAACAGGCTAAAAGAATTTAAAGGTTTACGTTAGAATAGGTTGAGCTCTAAAGGGTTAAGCTGGTACAGCTACAACTGCAATGGGTTAAGGCATAGCAGGCTAAGACTGCAAATGTTAACAGGCAAGGCTCTACCTAGGCTTTTTCTAGGGAGCTAAGCCTCTTTTAGCGAACTTCATCATGGTGACAACCAATCCTAGGATGCTGACGATGATGGTCACAACGATAATGGTGATGTTCTTGATCATGATGAGGCGAGACATCTCCCTATATCGCAGCCGGATGTCGATCATACACGGCAAGATGAAAGCAAGGAAAGAAGATCCCAGAGCGCCTGGAAAACATAAAAGCAGCTGTTCTCAGAATAAAGCATCCACTTTCTAAACAAGGCAATACATCTTCAAAATAACAGCGTTTGCTTCAAAAATAAAAGCAGCTGTTACCAAACAATAACAGCATCTGCTTTCAGTTAACAGATTTGCTTTCCTAATAACAGCACTGGCCTTCACAATAACAGTAATTGCTTTCAAATCAAAATCGTTTGCCTTCACAATAAAAGCAGTTGCCTTAAAAAATACCTTCACAATAAAAGCAGTTGCCTTCAAAACAAAAGCATTTGCTTTCACAGTTAAAGTTTGCTTCACAAAAGAAATAGTAGCTTAAAATATAAAAAAATTGTCTCTAAACTGCATGTTCACTGCAAAGCCGTTCCTGGTAGATGGCTTTAAAGTGGAAAATGAAAAGTCTACTCCTCTAACGACGACTTTTGTGGCGCTGCTATAGTGCATGCAACATCAGCTGACAGTCGCTTCAAGTGAAACTATGGTCACTATCCCAATCCGTTACAAAACCCAGTTGGAATCTAAGAGGTCAAGAAAACCAGATGTTACGCTATGGTGGGTAAGCATGCCTAGAACAGTGTTTCTGCACCTTTTCAGGGGTGCTCGATAGTTTAGAGGTTAGGGTGCTGGATTGTTTAAAAAGATAGGTCTTGAGCTGTGATTTAAATGTCTCCAGAGATGGCGCATTCTTCACATGGTCGGAAAGACTTTTCCATGCAGTGGGTCCAGCGACACAGAAGGAACAGATGCCAAACCTCCTACGAGGTTTAGCAGATTTTTTATAATGATATTAGCCAACATCTACTCCGATTGTCTGATATCCGAACGCAGAAGTCTGAGACGTAATCTGGCATAAGATTATTCATTGCTTTGCAAGTTATCGAGCACACTTTGTATACGTAATCTGCAGAGAAACACATGTGCTCAGTCAATGTAGGTTGTCGCACAACAGAACACTGACTTGATCGGATGGCATCCGGCCATTTGAGATGTGCAGCAGAGTTAAGCACCGACTGTATCCTTTATAGCTAACAAGTGGGCTTGGTACCAATGAGGCAATAAACACCGTCATAATTACAATATTACAATTACAAGAACTGACCTGAGATTGCAGAGATGTAGACAAAGTTATTTCGCAGCGCAACTGCGAGACCAGCAGTGGCCAGCGTAATACACACTCGAATAACATTTCTCTTCCAGGCAGGAACCTTAGAAACAGTAAACCACAGTTTAAGAACGATCAAGCTTGTTAATTATGTATCCGCAAATTGTAATTGTCATTAGTAACTTCTATTGAGCCGGGGACTAATGCACAAGGCATCAACCAATGGCACAGCAAAACCAAGCCGTAATCAGGTCAATATCCACAAGATCAGTGCGTAAGACACAGAGGCAAACTATTATCATGACAGTGGCAGACTGGTTTTGGCAAGCATGGTCCCTACGGTAGGAAGGACTTACTTATACGTCAATACACAAATTTTCTAAATATGCAAATTTTCAAAGCGAATATTAACACTTTAATGACAAGCTGCATTCGTTTGCCAGTCGCTGTTAGCACACTCTCATCGTTAAAGTGTTCAACTACCATTGACAATGATGTTGCCACAAGAATTCTTAATAGCTATTCAATAACATAGTATATTAAATAGCACTTTAAAACAATAACAGCAAAGTTTTGGGCCTGTCATTATTATTAATATTGTTAGTATTATTTATACAATTATGTGCAGAATATGCCTACAATAAATTAATTTTTTCTAATGCTGCATTTTATTGGCCAAGCAAAGATAATCAGATGACCTCATTGAATAGTGATAAGTCTGAGGAATAAAAATTCTGGCTGGTTCGATGTTTTATAAACTATGAGCCCTAATATAAAGCCATTTCTCAGATGAATAGGAAGCCAACGCAAAGATTTAAGCATAGAGGTTATATGTTCATATTTTGATGTACTAGTTATGGCTCTAGCCAAAGAGTTCTGCACTCTCTGCAGCTTCAGGATATTTCACTTATTGATACCAGTAAGAAGCGAGTTACAGTAATCTAAACGACAGGAAACCAATGCATTTGCCATAGATGTCCAGCATCTGCTAACTCAACAATTGAGTCAATAAGTTTCAACGACTTAAGCCAATCAAATTTTTGACGTTGCTGTGGAGTGCCCAGTAGCAGAAATTCAGTCTTTGATGGGTCAAGGTGAAGTTTATTCTTCGCCATCCCAGACTGTACCTCATCAAAGACAGCAGACAACAGCTGCACAGACGAGTCTCATGATACTAGAAATGTATCATGCGTAATGCTTATACATAATCATGTGTAAACCAGCTGCCGCATTTTGTATATGCCTCATGATCACTGTGTGTGTGCACAAGATATTCTACATATCATGTGGTATTTCAACAGTATTCATTTATCAACAGTCACCACAAGGTACTTGAAATACGTCAATACATAAATATGATCATGAGGTATACATAAAATGTGGCATGAGGTACGAAATAATCATTATGCATGATACATTTGTAGCATCATGAGGCACTTATGGCATGGGGCATTGTTTGATCATGAGGTAGGCAATTTTAACAGTATAGTAAAGGATATATAATCATTATGCATGATACATTTGTAGTATCCTGAGGTACTTATAGCATGGGGCATTCTTTGATCATGAGGCATGCACTTTTAATATCCAGCATAAGTTTCATTAATAGCTTTGAATCCTTTCCTTCTACCCACCGTTGAAGGCACTATCGTTGTAGCTACGTCAGAGACAGAAAATGCTCTTTCTATGCTGTCTATGCTCTGTGATCGGACGAGTAGCTTCTCTGTTTCGTTGCTCTCCTCCGGGTCATTGGTAGTATTCTTCCTGCAACACTGACCTAGCACACCATAATCAGACAGAAATATTTACATACACATAAATATAAGCACAGAGTCTGACCTAAAGTATATTCTTTATTAACCAATTGCTAATCGCATTTTGGTGTACCGACATCTAATAAACACAGTTAAACATATAGAATCCAATAATAAATCACGCATACACATATATGTACATATAATATATATATATATGTTATGGTTTCGATTTTAAATATTCTCTCTTGTCAACTTCCTCTATATCCGAGAATTTTCGAGTATACTTATAACTTAGACTTGTACTTGTTAATAACCTACTAAAAGAAAATGATTATCAATAAAAAAATTTGACTTGTGTCATGGGGCCCGTACAGTATACTCTGCATGGGGCCCGAAATATCCTAAGGCTGGCACTGAGTGGCGCTGTAAAAATTTCCATCGATTGCCTGATTGATACACATGCACACGCCGTACATACATACATGCATGCGCACATATACACACATACCTTACACACACCCAGAAACACATACTTGGTAACAGTAGGGTAGTCTCCATGATTTCGATCACAGGATAACATTGCAATGGATACGTGAACAGGACGGAGATGACTAGCGTTATGTCGACGAGGATCGATAGGATCGTGTGCTGCGGTATTTCGAGTACGATGATCTGTTTGACCGTATCTCCGAAGCTCAGGTATCCGAGACTTCCAAAGACACAGAGGACGACGAAGATGAGGTAGATGTTCGCATGAAGGTAGGCGGGAAAGAGATGTCGACATCCAACCATGCTTGACTGAATAGGAAGGATCTACAACGGACACACGACCCTCTTTACATCACAGCTTACAATCAGAACTACATTACAGTTTCAGCTATCAGTTATGAGTTACGAGTTAATAGTTACCAGTTACGAGTTAATGGTTACCAGTTACGAGTTAATAGTTATCAGTTACGAGTTAATAATTACCAGTTACGAGTTACTAGTTACATTAACGAGACATAGACAAGTCATAAATGCTAACTAAGTTTGAGATACAGTTATGAATTAGTTGCCACTTACAGACACGTTAGTTACAAGTAACAGTAAAGAGTCATCGTTACGATTAAGAGTTAAGGTTACAGTTACGATAATTACAGTTAAAGGATCACATTCATGAAGGACGAGAGTTGAACGCGAAAGAATTGCAGCCCAGGCAGGATTACAGCACGGAAAGGAAAACAAGTCGAGACCTAAGCTGTCTCCATTTCTAGACCCGAGTAATGTTAATGTTCACCAGATCTTAGCTTTAGACATAGATATAACTGCATATAAATCAAACATTATGAAACTGTTTATAATATGTGTCTGTTTTATGTTAAACTAATATTGTGCCATTGTGTTACTTTTCGCCACTGTATGTTGTAAAGTACCATATGAGCGTTTGTCTCGTGCTAATAAAATATTCCTCACTTAGTTACCTACTTAACAACAGAGTCTGCACGGGCGACTCTGAAGGAGATTTACATTACACAACATTACATCACATTATTTACATTACCACCTGCCTTAAGATTCAGATTCTGAGCCATGCAGACCATATTTCTCGAAAGAAACAGAGTTTACGATTACGACAATTAGGTCAAAAGATGAATATTTACATACGCAACCAATGCCCTCGTAGGCAGCAATAAGTTGACACAGAAACAGCGGCAGTGTCTGGAATTTGTACCAGTCGAACGGGCCAACATGAAAGCCTAAACAGAGAAAGAAAGAATACAATTTAAAGAAACTAAACAATTATACAACCGAAAAGTATCCTGTTCCAGTGCAACTGAACTTACGCATCATAACTTCTGAAGAAATGTTTACAAAAAATTTGAGCATTTTCATAGGAAAAGGAAATTTATCTTTAGCCAACCTGTAGAATCAGACGTTGGTATGTAGTCGTTATTATTAATATTAATATTAATATTATTATTATTATTATTATTATAAATTAGTAATTTCTATGGTGCCGGTATGCACAAAGCATCAATCATCAAAACCAAACCGAATTCAGCTCAACATCAAGTTTAAACAAGTATTTATTATTATTATTTTATTTATTACGAACATTTTTAACGCGTGCAACGTCACACAGAAAGAAGATTTTAGTTGGTCTGTTAACTTGCAAAACTGTTCTTTGCTCGATTTTCTGAAATAAATCAATTGAAAATTCCATGTATGACAAAACTTACGGAAACCTGGCAAAGTTGCATAATGCAACAACAATCTGTGTCTTTTATATATGTATGTATGTATGTACGTGCGTATGTATATGTGTGTATGCATGTATAAGACAATGTAGCGCATTTTAAGTAACTCACAAAGGCGCTGTACCGATCGCTATCTAACATTCAGATCAAAACAAGTGCGTTTTAAGACGGTTAGCAAATGTATCTTGCTCAAAGTGAAAGGCAACAGTATGTAAGTTCAGACAGGATGGTCCAACACACAAGAAGGCTCGAGTTGAAGAAGTTGCATATCTTTATGGGTCGCAGAGTGCAACGATCTTGCAGAAATTATTACCCCTCATTAGATTTCTTAAGGTCTTCTTAAGGACCAACTATGAAAACTTCAACAAGAAATCTTATGAGGGTAAATAAATTCCAAAAAAATCATAACGGGTAATAATTTCAACAAAATACATATGAAGGGCAAGAACTTAAAAAATCATATGAGGACAATAGATTTGACAAGATCTATTGTCCTCATATGGGGGTCATAATTTCGACAAAAAATCCATATGAAGGGCAATGACTTTGACAAGGTGTTTTATATGTGTTTTGCGTTCGTCGTGTACACACGCCAGTGCGATAGTCTTTCGTTCTTTTCTCATTTATCTCGGCTTAAGTTCAGTTTGTGTCGATCTTTCTTGTCTACCTTTCGGATTTAATTTCAGTGGGCAGCTACTGCTATCCAAAACTTAATTTAGATTGCAAGTTGATTTTATAATCGATATGTTTGACTGTTGCGTCGTCTGAACTGAATGTTTGTTCCGATGCATGCCAGGTAAACGGCGTAAGTTTTCGCTCGTTTTACTGTTTATCTCGACGACTTTATTAAAGTTTTCGTGGTTCTCCATGCCAGCCTCTGGAAAAAATTTTACTCGACAGCCACGTGAATTATAAACTGGATGTAAAACGCAAATTGATTTGAAAACTTGATTTGTTTCCTGCTCCGTCGTGTGAATTTAACGTTTCGGTCAGATGCATGCTGGGTACTTTGGTGTCTGCGCTAGTATCATCATGTACGGATTCTACGCTCTCATCAGTATGGAACGTATCGCTTATTCCTCTCAACAACTTCGGTCTTTCTGGTCATCCTCCATTCATCCTAATCGAAGCCTACGCAAGACCCTGTTCAAGTATCAGATATGGTGCCCTGCCAACAGTCGCTTCAACCACTCACCTCGTACCTCGAGTCTTCATGAGCCGATGCTGACGACCTTCGATGCTTCCTCCGATTCTTCGTCATCCTCTCCTGCTACTTCTCCAAGAGTGGACTTGCATGATCTTCCTACCGACTCGTCTCATCCTCCGCTCGCTCACTCCTCAGGCCTACGGGTTGCCTCCTGGAATGCCCAATCCTTATCTGAAAAGTTCGCCTTCGTTTCTCAATCTCTTCTACAAGATCAACTTGACGTTTTCGCTGTTACTGAAAGCTGGCACCAGGACTCCGATGACGTTCCGATTCTACGAGCGACTCCGTCGGGTTACTCCTCTCGTGACTGCCCGCGTCCACCTCACCCTGATGGTCGTCCGGCGCGTGGTGGTGGCATCGTGACCTTCTTCCGGTCATCTCTTCGTGTCACGCAAGTCTCACTCGACACGTCGCCCTCCACGTTTGAAGCTCTATGTCTGAGCATCGCCTTGCCTCGTGGCTCAGTTACCCTCCTCACGGTTTACAGACCTGGATCGGCTGCCGCTACTTCTCAGTTCTTCGAAGAATTCTCCTCTGTTCTTGAGTTTCTCGTCACTCGCAATACTCAACTCCTCATTCTCGGCGACTTCAATCTTCACCTGGAGGACCCCACCATTCCTACTTCGTTACGATTCCCGGATCTTCTCACTCAGTTTGGCCTCCGCCAGCACGTCAGTCAAGCCACACATAAACTTGGTGGATGGCTTGATCTCGTCATTACCTCTGATGACGACCAAGTTACGGACCTTCTGATCCTTCCTCCTACGATCTCCGATCATTCGTATATCAAATTTACTCTCCCCTCAGTTCACCTACAGCCAATCCACTCCATTCGGAAGATGCGAGGATGGAAATCGTTTGACTCTCAGGCTTTCAGCATCGCTATCAGAGACACTCTGCTTTCGTCACCGGGTCCTGCACTTGACACTCTCACAGTTCCTCAACTATTTGATCTCTACACCTCCACCGTTACCGGTCTGCTGGATTCCATGCTTCCATGTCGTCAAGTAAAGACCCGTCATCGACCATTGGCCGTCTGGTTCGACGCCGACTGTCATAAACTTCGCCGTCGCACCCGTTGCTTGGAGCGACGATCTCGCCGGACCAAGGATCCCAATGACCGGTTGGCCTGGATTACCCAGCTTCGTGCCCTTCATCGTCTCTACCATCGCAAGGAGGCTGCTCACTGGGAGAAGCTGGTCTCACGCAATCTCAAAAACCCAAGACGCCTTTGGTCTTCCATCTCGAGTCTGCTGGGCCGGCCTTCTCGCCCTTCAGAAATTCCTGCCTTCTCCGCAAATGAATCCTTGACTATGCTCACGGAAAAGACTGATCGACTTAGAGCCTCCACATTGGATGCTCCTCCACCGACCTTTACCACAACGTTTTCTGTTTTTGACGATTTCCGACCCATATTGTACTCGGACCTTCGTACAGTTCTTTCATCAGTTAATTTAAATTCTTGTGAATTAGATCCTCTTCCCCCTTTCATTCTTAGTGACATTTTAGACGATTTTGCCCCATTTCTGCTTTATCTGTTTAATAGGTCCCTCTCTGAAGGTTGTGTCCCCGCCTCGCAAAAGAGGGCCATTGTTTTTCCCTCACTCAAGAAGCCCAATCTTGACACAAACCTCCCCCAAAACTACCGTCCTATCTCTAATCTTTCATTTCTCTCCAAAACCCTTGAACGCCTTGTCTCTCTTCAACTTCTTCCCTATCTGGAACAATCTGGACTTCTACCTCCCTTTCAATCAGGTTTTAGGGCTCACCACTCCACTGAAACAGCCCTCCTGTCTTTGCTTTCTGAAATTTATTCAGCTGTTGATAGGTCCGAACTCACTCTTCTGGCGCTATATGATGTCTCCTCAGCCTTTGACATGGTTGACCACACCATTCTTCTACAGCGCCTTGAGACCTCTTGCGGTCTTAAGGGCCCCCTCTCCAGTGGTTCCGGTCATACCTGTCTGATCGCACTCAGATGGTTATCTCTGGTGAATCTAGAACTCTGTGGGTCCCTATCAAACTGGGTGTTCCGCAGGGCTCTGTTCTAGGCCCTCTCCTCTTTATTTTGTACACGGCCGGTATCCCATCTCTGCTCCCCATCCATGGGGCTTCAGGCCATCTCTTTGCTGACGATGTCCAGGCTTATGTCCATGGGCCTCCTTCCTCTCAGCTTCTTCTTGCTCAGCGCATCGAAGCTCTTTCTCATGATCTTCATACCTGGATGTCTTGCAATCGCCTCTCCCTTAATTCGTCCAAAACCCAATATATCTGGTTTGGCACTCCTCTGCAACTTCTAAAACTCGACTTTGCTGTGCTGTCTCAAAGGTTTCCGCTTTTAACTTTCTCGTCTAGCGTTCGTGATCTAGGAGTGACCCTTGACAATTCTCTGACCTTTACTGAACACATTTCCAAACTCACTCGCACTTCCTATTTTCACCTAAGGCGCCTCAGAGCTATCCGTCGCTCTCTCTCATCTCCAATTTTCACTTCAATTGTCCATGCATTTGTCTGCTCTAGACTTGACTATTGCAATTCCCTCCTCATTGGTCTTCCTAAAGTCCGTCTTGCTCCTCTTCAGTCCGTTCTCAATGCTGCTGCTAGATTAATTGCCCGTCTTCCTCGATTCTCTCATATCACCACCTTTATGACAGAAGAACTCCACTGGCTCCCGCTTTCTGCCCGCATCCAATTTAAGGTCCTCATCCTTGTGTGTAAGGCTCAACTTGGTTTCGCTCCAAAATATTTATGTGACTTAATTCATCGCCCTCACTCTGCTGCTTCTCTTCGTCCTCTTCGTTCATCTGACCGCTTGGACCTCCTCGTTCCCCGTGTCAGGACTTCTCTGGCTCAATCTAGGTCTTTTGCCTCCATTGGCCCTGCTCTTTGGAATGAGCTTCCTCCGTACGTTCGTTCTTCTATTCTTTCAGGTAACGTCTCTTCCTCTTTTAAGTTTCTTAAAACTTGTTTTTTCTCTCGGGGTCTCTCGTACTGGGAGCGCTTCTGAATGGCCCTCCCGCTAGAAGCGCTTTATAAATATCCAAATACAATACAATACAATACAAGAAATGAGTGGTAGCAAATCTTTGGGGTGATTGTCAGAGTGATGCCACAGAGTCATATGTTCATCTATGGTGACTCTGGTTCTACCATCAAACCTTGACTTTGATATACAAGAATTCGGTAGCCTACCTTGAATCAGAAATGCCAAGACGGAAACTGCACCCGTTACCAAGGCTACGGTCGCTATGGACGACATCGGAGCGAGGTATCGGATATTGCGTACGAGCGAAGTTAAAATGAAGAACGGCAAAGGAAAAAGAACCACAAGCTTGAGGTCAGGAGCAGTCGATTCCGTCGTGACGTTGCATACTTCCGTGCCGTTCTTGTCTTGAAGGCTCCACATTTCGTCAAAGTCAGCATCTTCTCCAGAACTTTGCCGACACGGGACTAGTTTGTCTCTTTCCCCCAACGACATCAGATTCACATTTAAGTCAGTCTGTGACTGAAGATTTTGAACTAAGTGCAGCATTGTTTCATTGTAACTGTTGCAAGTGGCTGCAGACCGCTGATATCCAGCAGACAAATTTAAAGACAGATTCGGGATATTTAGCATCGGAATCCCTATTCCACCACGCTCCGTTTTAAGTCGAAACGTCAACTCGCGAGTAATCGTCGATTGATTACCGATTTGATCACAAGATTCCACTTGCTTCATTGGATATATTTCGGCGACGGTGTTAGCGATGAACACAAAGTACGCAACACAGCCCAAGAACTGCGTAAAGCAGACGGCCGCCTGGGTCAAATGAAAACACCAGGCACCAAATACTTGCTTTCCCACATCTCCGTAGCCGATAACAAGTTGAAGCCGCTCGCGTAGTGACTCTATGTCGCTTTCAGTGACTTTCTCATTTTCCAACTCGTGCTTTATTATTTTCTCGATGATGTAACTTTTGCAGCGAACAAGAATCTGGCAGCAGTGATCGGTGAGCGTGGCAATGAGAAAGACTCCAGCTAAACCGAACTAAAACCATTCACAGTATAGACCATTTCGTTATCATAACTGGGGGCCTACCGTTAATATTAATACTATTGCAATTACTCAAATTGCAATTACACGGCAGCCAGGTTTATTACAGTGATTCGGAAGTTTGATAAGATCACCTCTGTTTTTTTAGAACTCTACAGCCTACCCGTCCGCAAGAGGATTTTCAACTTTCGAAGTTGCGACAGTTGTTTACAAGTGTCTTCACGGAATGGCGCCACCGTACCTACCAAAAAACTGTGTGCCAGCATCTTTAGCTCCGGTTCCGTCTCGATTGCGGTCATGAAAGAGCTATGACCTAGTGTGGTGCGGAAAGGCTACTGCGACGCATAGTAGAACATTCGGTGCATCCGGCCCAACGGTTTGGAATGCGCTGCACGTAGAACTCCATGTTCCGGAACTTTCTTTCGAAAGCTTCAGGAAGAAATTAGATTTACTTGTTCACGTCGTCTGACTAAGCCGAGCTGCTACTAGCACATTTGCGGTATAATTTAGTAATATATTAACTTGCGCTTTATAAATATTTTCATAACAATACTCTACTGAATATTCTGCTAAATATTATTACCATTAGTATTAATATTATTATTGTTGTTGTGCATTATTATTATTACCACTATTTTCCAACCTTAACAACATTTCTAAGATTCTCGAACGCCTATTCCTTACACGGAACAAGAAGCACATTGCTTCATCTCCTAATTTCAGTCCTTATCAATCAGCTTACCGTGAAGGCTACTCTACTGAAACTGCTCTTGCCTTTACCCTGGACAACATCTGCTCATCTATAGATAAAGGAAAGGCGTGTCTCACAGTTTGCCTGGACCTTAGTGCTGCTTTCGATACTGTCGACCAACAGCTTCTACTCTCTAGACTCAGCAAAAGCTTCAGTGTCTCTGGGACTGCCTTAAATTGGTTAGCTTCTTACCTCTGCAATCGGTCTCAGCAAGTGGGTATTGGTACTGCTCGATCGGATCCTCCTCTCTCTGCACTGGTGGTGTCCCTTAGGGCTCTGGTCTCGGTCCCCTGTTATTTACCATCTTCACCTCACCAATCAGTTGCATAGCCAATCACTTTGGAGTCCAGTTACAACAGTATGCTGATGATACTCAGCTTTTAATCGCTCTGTCGCCAACGGATGTCCGGTAAAGTAATACTAGAAGAGTGCCTCTCTTCAGTGCATGTATGGTTCTGCTTCAATGGTCTTGCTATAAACCCAGATAAATCTGAGGCAATCATGTTTGGCTCACGCCAGCGACTGCACTCTTTCCCTTCCCATTCTAGCGTTGACCTTGCGGGCACTGTTGTTCCAATATCACAGACTATCAAAACACTTGGGGTCACTTTGGACAGTAATCTCACATTCCAATCCCACATAACAAATCTTTGCAAATCTTGTTTCTATCATATCAGGGCAATACGTCACATAAGGTCTGCTCTTACCAAAGATAATTTTATGTCACAGACAATAGACTGTTTTCTTGTCTGCTCTCGCCTCGATTATGCCAACTGTGTGTTTGCAGGCATGTCAACGCATCCAAAATTCTCTGGCTCGCGTGGTGTTGCGTGCGCACGTCTTCTCGTTCAAGCTCATTAACTTTGCTCCATCAGCTGCATTGGCTTCCTGTAGAATTCAGAATTAGGTTTAAACTGGCCTGTTTGACATATAAAACCCTCACAATGTGCACTCCTACCTGCCTTCAACCACTACTCTCTCCTTACATCCCGCCAGTCTGCGGTCTTCGGTTATGGGTCTTTTGGTTGAGCCTAGATGCAGCACTGCCATGGGCTCTCGTGCATTTCGTGTTGCAGCCCCCAAGGAATGGAACCGACTACCAATGTTTATCCGTTGTTCGACCTCTTCTTCTTCCTTCAAGAAACGCCTCAAAACTCATTACTTCTCACTGGCTTTCAAACATATGGATATCTAGTTGCTCTTCACCTGGCGGCTGACTAACCGCGCCTCAGATTCGCATTTCTGTGTGACTTTGCGCGCGTTAAAAATGTTTGTAATAATAATGATACTAATACTATATTATTAAAAACGGGAAGGACAGTAATTTACTGAAAATAAACAAACGAAAATTCATTTTTAAATTCTGTTTTAACAGTCTAAGGACGGGCAAACATCTAGTTATTATTAATGGTGGTAATAGTCCAACTATAGTAGTAATATAACATTAATAGTAGTAGTAGTAGTAGTAGTAGTAGTAGTAGTAGTGGTAGTGGTAGTGGTAGTGGTAGTATTAGTGGTAGTGGTAGTGGTAGTGGTAGTGGTAGTAGTAGTAGTAGTAGTAGTAGTAGTAGTAGTAGTAGTAGTAGTAGTAGTAGTAGTAGTAGTAGTAGTAGTAGTAGTAGTAGTAGTAGTAGTAGTAGTAGTAGTAGTAGTAGTAGTAGTAGTAGTAGTAGTAATAATAATAATAATAATAATAATAATAATATTGATTGTATGATTATTATTATGAAGAAATTATCATTACTGAAGTGCCATCTCAGCAGAACTCATACAGAGGTGACATCATTGCAAAACTTGCAATTGATATTATTATTGTTATCGTCATCATTATCACAATTGTTATCATTATTAATATGCCAAATACTCGTTACAACACAGCTTACTATAACATAAAATCTAATACAACACGGCTGCAGACAATGACCTCATTAAAACACAGTACTGTTCCCATGGCACCCAAAGACATTAATGAACTTAATAACAATATCATTATTATTAATGATTAACAATGTCCAAAGCACCTGCATATAATGCACAAAGCATCAACAAATACTAATTACAGCAAAGCCTGGCAGTTCAAGTAAGTGCCAACAAGAGCTACACGTGCCTATGAACAAACTGTTCTCAATTTCACACTGCACGTGATATTGAGCGCATTAGTATGTACAGCTCTAAAAAAAGGCCTGCCGATGACATATATATGGGAAGAACCATACTGCAGAAGAGCCAATTGCTCGATCAGACAGGAAGCTCTTCCAGAAATCAGTTGCTCGGCCACTGTCTTCATCAGCACTTGCCGCCTCTCGTGAAGACAAGTACTCACCGAGTCAATTCGCAGGAGAGGACATTCTTTCATGCTATCAAGCGTTACAAAATCTACTGTTTAAATAGTAGATTTGTTAATCGATGTATCTTTAGTTGTGTTTAGTTGTGCATGTGTGACTTAATAATCTGTTCCTGTTATAGTTTATTTCAAAATGTACGATATGATGACGATAACGATAATAATAATAATATCAATTGCAAGTTTTGCAACAATGTCCTCTGTATGAGTTCTGCTGAGATGGCGCTTCAGTAAGGATAATTTCTTGTTTTACTTGTTTTATACAATCACATGCAAATAAAGGCTACTTACTTAAAACACAACATCATGCATACTTAAAGAAACCAGTGGTAGCCTGGCTCTGTAGACAGAATACTGGCAAGCACAATGGCGTTAGGCAATGCCGAGTATGGTTAGTATTAGGACCATAAATGAAATACCTGTCATCTTTACCTTTTCTAGTATTTTACGGCATACAAGATGCAAGTACTTACTGCCAGTCCGCTGTTAGCGAAGGCAAAAGGTAGACCTTGGTAGTTTGTTCCGATAAATGCTTTCAGAGTGTTCACAAAGTCTCCAACGTGCGTATACCAATGTGTCCTCCGTCTGGCAATCATATGAACAATATTCATAAAAATTCAACATTACCTAAATTATATTCATAAAAATATGTTATAAGAAGTTTATGCTTATTGGCACAGACCGGTATTTGGGATTTTTTCTGCTTGAGTCTGTCAAGCAGAGCGCGTCCAAATAGGCGCTACATAAATTTTGTGTTTCGTTTGTAAACAAGATGACTTGGCTGGGGTACCTGCCAGAGGGTGGGCCAATGTTCGACCAACTCTGTAGGAAGGCGGATGTCGGCCTTTTGACGGGGGTCTTAAGCAACCCTGGTCATGTACTTCACAAATTGCTCCCACCCAAGAAACCAAAGAAACGCATGAACACAGCAGTTGGTTACATCAAAGATCTTAGACAAAGACTTAGAGTAATAAGATCTTTGGGTACTTGGCTGGCATTTCAAAATTGCAATTTGCTTAGTGGAAATTCTTGCTTAAACTGAAACTAGTGACTCTTTTCTGTGAACAAATAATTATTTGGTGTAATAAATTCTGTTCTGCAGTATTTGACTCCAGTTGGGGGCCCCTATAAGCGGAGGCCCCATGCTAAAGCATATTTAACATACTGGTTAATCCAACCCTGCCCACGTGATTGGTAACAACTAGAAACGAACAGTCCGGAGTTTCCATGTGCTTCTCCTATGACCCTTCAGAATTGACTATAAAGCTTCCAGCAAAACCACATCTATTTCCAAGAATATCGTGGATGCAATTCTTTTCAGGCACTATACTTGGAATATGTAGACTTTGCAGCTGAATATCATTTTGAACTTAGCAACAGTAACATTTTACAATTTTACATCATCTGTCTATTTGGTAAATTGTGAGCGTTTGACTTGCATTATTAATATGTTACATACTTACTTACATGCAGGGGCGTCTACACCATAGAAACCTTGGAGCAAATGCTCCATCCAAGAAATAGGAGGGGAAGATCTCTGTCAGTGTGTGTGCCACCATTTTAGGGAGGGGGAAATAAACGGGAAGGGGAGAAGAAGAGGAGGAAAAGGGACGTTGCTCCAATGACTTAGGGGGATAGACGCCTCTGCTTACATGACTCAGTGGCATATGGGAATCTGGCCTAATAGTATCAACTGAAACATAAACATGAGCCCTGTATAATGTGATTATGATCTCGAGGTTACAGCTGCCAAAAATACTAAGTCACAGGAAGCAGCTTATTCACAGGTACTCAGTCAAAGCAAAATTGATAGACAAAGTATCGGTTTCAGGCTTTAGAGTTGCCTTGGGGGAAGGGGGCAGCAGTCACCATTCCTGCTCAGGCTGGGTCGTGGGATTCGTGCAAATCCGGTGAGTTTTTTGGGGTAGGCCCCTACCATAAGTGGTTTGTGGTTTGACATTTTCCTCCATTAGTGTTGATCATCACCCAATTGCAGTTACTAACTGTAGAGCAGGCATGGGCAACTTCTTTTAACATAGGGCCGCCCTAAGCTTTTAAGGGCAGCTCATGGGCCGTATGCCAATCGCGGGTTAATTTTTGCAGATTCATTTGCCCCAGAAAATGAGACAATTAATTACATTCAAACTAAATATTGCGGAATAACCGTTACTGTTAAACTTTAAGTTTAACGTAAACAAAGATAATTTTTTGATGAAAACATAATTATCCTATTTACCTACAGTCCTACACTATAATAAAACAAAACAAAATATGTTTTAAGTTCCTCCTTAAAATCTTTGGTTTCGTCATCAGTAGTTCATCTTGTTCCTTCTTAACCCTTTCGTGTCTGTTGTATCCATATGGCAACACAACTAATTAGTAATTTTTTTCTTACGTTAAAATTTTAAAAAAAGAATTTGAATTAGTATCTGTTATTTCTATTTTGGCTATATGTAATTATTGCCTTTGTAAGTGTTATTGTGGCCATTTTGTTCTACTATATAAACCTTGAAGTGAATGTAGTTACAGTTTTTCAAAGGTAAGCTTTGCTGGTGTAATTTATTTTCACTGACTGCTAGGAAAGAACAAAAATGTGTATGAGAAGGCATAGATCAGTATTCAACTCTGATATATTTGCTATATCAATTAGTTTTATACCAGTTGCCATTTGAGCACAGCACCTTGCAAGGACCTTGAAGCTCCAACCAAAACGTTGGGGCTTCAAGGTCCTTGCAAAGTGCTGTGCTCACACCGGATTAACACATGACTTCACATTATGCCAGAGCTGTACACCAGAGCTAGGATTGTCAGATAATGTGGGATTTCAGCCAGCTGAATTTGACATCCTATTGTGCAACACTTCCCCCCCCCCCCCAAATAATGTGAACCACATCGTGTATTTGACAACTGGTTACATTTTCCAAAGCTCCAACCGAGGCTGAACTTGCTGACGCAATTGGGATTCCACTCTGGACTTTTCTTACAAGTAGGATTCGAGGTTGCAGTTTGAAGTCTGAATCTGATTTGCACAAGGCAAGTCGTGGATCTTATGACAGCACGGTTGACACAAACTCTGGAGTTTGTGTCACCTGATGGTATGACAGTCGTGCAGTGCAGATCTCAATGACACACACTGGCATTCGTCCTATATCAAGATCATAAGTGTTGGAATTACAATCTTGAAGCGAATACAGCTCAATATCATTTTGGACTTGATGACGGTAACATTTTACAGTTTACATCATCTGTCTATTTTGTAAATTGTGAGCATTTGACTTGCATTATAAATAGGTTACATAATTACTTACATGACTCACTGGCATATGGGAATCTGACCTAATAGGGTCCACTGAAACACAAACATGAGCCCCGTATCATATTAGTCGGTTGACTCGGTTGCTTGTCGGCTTGCTCAAGGATGAGTAAACACCCCCTCAAACAACATCCTGGCTATGGCCTTGATGCACTTAGAAGTTCCCCTTTTGGGAATTGCAAACCATCGGTGTGAAATAAATACGATGACCAAAACGAGTTTAACTCGTAGTCTGTTCCACAGAATTTTCCGGGTAATCCTGGGTTTTAGCATCCGAAATTATTTACACAAAAGGTCCTTGACATTGCATGAGCGATGAAAACATTTCTTAGTAAAACTCAGACTAGAAATTGGAAGAATGATGAAATTATTACTGTAACTAGAAGCTGGATCCATTGATGAAAATATTACATAATAAAACTCAAACTAGAATTTGGAATTGCAATGAAAATATATCGTTGTAGCGCCAATATCACTGCCGTGGAAGAGCGATGAAAACACTTCATAGTAAAACTTCAACCACAAGTTGGAAGATTGGTGCAAATATAGCTCAAACTAGAAGCTGGATGATCGATGAAAATATAACTGAAACTAGAAGTTGGATGAACAATGATTATTCAAAATATTGTATTCAGTGGCGTCACTAGGGCTAGTGTCACCCAGTGCGGTAAGTCATGGTGTCACCCTCAAAAAAAAAGATGACCCTTTTTTGGGAATTCGTCTTCCAACAAAACTTTTTTAAGGATTTCATCTCCCAAAAAAGTTGATGACCTTTTTTTTTTTTTTTTTAGTCATCCGCCTGTTTTTTTTACTTCTTACATCCTTCTTTTTCCGGTCTCCTACTCTTTTCTCTTTTTCGGGTCTCCTACCATAATGCCATTACCTCTTTCCTCTTTACCTTTGACCTGATCTTAAAAAAATTCCATTTTCTCATCTTGTGGTGTCACCCCCCTCCTAGGGTGTCACCCGGTGCGGTCCGCACCCCCCACACCCCCCTCGTGACGCCACTGATTGTATTAATATTTATTGTATCATAACGTTTCAATGAAAATAATTTCGGACGTTAAAACCCAGGATTACCATTTTCCGAGATAACACCTGGTAACCACAGCAAACCACCACAATGAATACCTCTTCCGCAGTGATGGGCACTAAACTATTTTTTTTAGTTAAACTAAAACTATTTTCCAACTAAAAAAAATAGCTTAACTAAAGTTGGCAACTGATTTTGGAAATTAGTTAACTAAACTAAAAACAGTAGTTAAACTTTTTCAAACTTTTTACTACAAACATTTTCACAATAAAAGACGTTAAGTGAACTGTGATAATGCAAAGCGTCAATGACAATTTCACCTTCAAACTATGCAATGTGTGCTTTTCTGGCATACAGTTACATGTGTACTGTAAGTAGTGTATGAATTTGAAAACACAGGCTGTTAATGCTAAAACCATGCAGTGTTAAAATGTTTTTTCCTGACTGTTCAATGTTCACCGTGGAAAAATAGTTGCATATTGCTGATTTTTTTAGTTAAACTTTTTAGTTAGCAACTAAAAATTTTTAGTTAAACTATGGTTTGAACTAAACTTTTTTTAAGTTAAACTTCTTCCTTAACTAAAATTTTTTAGTTACACTAAAAGTTAGCAACTTTTTAGTTAACTATTGCCCATCACTGCTCATCCGAGGTTTTGAATCTGCAAGGCCCCTTCTGCCGTGATCGTTACCACAAAGACGTAAAAACGGAACACTCTGATCCACTTCCAACCACCCTTACTTTCGCAGAATCCTTGTAGCGTAACCTAATCGTAATCGTAATCTCGAGACTTCTACAGCGCCCCAAAAAGCTACGTCGCGGGAACCAGCTTATTCACAGGCGCTTAGTCAAATCAAAATCGATAGGCGGGGGGGGGTGTCGAATCGGTTCCAGGTCAAGATCCAAAGAGTCAGTCAGGTCCTACCTCACTTCGAAGTTCGTATGATGCTCCATCCGATCCGATTTTTATTCCAGACGACTCGTTTTTAAACGGACAACACGCATCAACTCATCTGAATTGATACTGTGAATAAGAGAAACTAATTTGTACCACAATGTCATATGATCGGAATTGCCGACCACGGCCTTTGCCATCATTACGTGACTCACCCAACGGATGTTGACAGACTTGTCTGAATTTATACCTCATCCTCACCAGAAATGTACGGTGCTCCTAAAGGAACATGCACGCAACATATTTCATGTCGTGCGCATGACCACAGTATAAATAATTACACAATACGGCGACTTAGGCCACTCAAAAATCGTTGAAAATGAACGTCAACCCAACTGTTTACTATGAAAAACCTTTTTTTGTAGAATATTGTACGGAAACACCTTCCTAACCTACAGTGAAAACCCTAATAAATTCGAACTTGGGGAAATATGTTAAAATCGTGTTAGATTATGATGCTTATCAACACCGTTTCGAAGCTTGTTGATCAAGACAGGCTGATGAAGTAAGTAAGTATATTCTCTGTTAAGAAGCACTAGCAAACGCACAGCGCTGTAATGGTAAACATATTACAATCGAACAATAAATCTAACCAAATATATAGCGGTTACTATGAATCAATTGAGACATAAGGACGATAGAAGAGGGGAGTAACATTGGATTTGACGTAGCGATTTTACGTGCCTTGCGCATGGCCTTTGAGTGGCGCGTTAGTAGTTTGGAGATTACGAAGTCGAAGGTAGCCAGGGTCGTTATTTAGGCAAACATGTAAAATCGGGGTGCCTATGGGTGTCTTTGCATCGTCAGGGTCGATTAGGGTCAGGGTAAGCGTCATGAGGATCGGTTAGGGCTTAGGGTCAGTGTAGCCTAGGTATTTGTGCGACTAAAAAGCTATATCTGCGTGTGGAAGCTGGATTTTAAAATTCAGGGTTAGGGTTAGGCATCCCGATTGTACATGTTTGCCATGAAGTTAAGTACCCTTAGCACAAAACCTCTGGATTATTCCCTCCAGGGCCCGCACCTGCCCACTTGCAAAACCCCACCACAAAGGCCAAAGCATCCTCTCAACTGTAGTGGCACGTACCACATCAAATAAAAGTTCCCCGAAAGCCCATGCGACTTCAAAACCTGAAGAACGTAGGACTGTCTTGGTGTTTGATGTGGCTAGAGAACCCAAATTTCACATTAAGCACGACACCTAGAATATTAAGAGTAGGCCTATGCACCCTAGCGATACAATTTAGAATGGGAGGTTGGGGCGTACGAATAGTTCCTCGAGGGAGTGTGAATATTATTTCACTGGACTTGCTCATATTAAGATCTAGTTTACAGCTGTGAGCCCAGGCAGTAATGTGCTCGAGTTCCACCTCAAGGCAGCTATAACAGGCCCTGGCCATGTTCTGCAACATTATTTTCCAGCTGGTCGCAACATCCCTCATAATGTATGTATGACCTCAAGCACATAAATTCACAGTACCTGATAAAAATGACAAACTTTCTGTCAAATGCTCTATAAAAACAAATTTTATTAACTATTTTAGACACTGAAACTGTTTTTACATGAATACTTTATACTAACATCCATTAATCTATTGCAGTCTCCATTACTAAACTGTTGTCTGATTTATAATCAATTCCTTTAATTTACAATTTTACGCTATAGGCCCTACAATTAATTTTACTAAAATGTAAGCGCAGAATACTCAGTTAAAGAAATACATGCTAGCATACTAATTTTTTTACAAAGTATTTGATTTATATTTTGTATCACTGGCAATTTAATGTCAGTATGCTGACAGTTATTTCTACCACTGTGGTAAAGTAATGTCAATTATAAATAATGTTTCTCTCTGAAGAGTTTTCAGTCTGCCCGTTAATTGTCTCGTCAAGTTTATACTGACTCCCAGTACTACTGACAAAAGTCCTCAATGGTAAAAGGAGATGGTTAACTGGAATCCAGCATCCATCCCAGCGTCGTGGCCATGAATATGACTTTACAGGACCTTTCACCTGATGAAATTTGCCAAAGCATCATCATTTTCGATAAAATGCAGCCTAAGTACCAGTCTTGGTTGGTTCCGTGACAACTCGTCTACAGACTTTTCGTCTACGACATTTCGTCTACGACATTTCGTCTACAACTTATCCAGCTTCTAGTTGAGGTATATTTTCATCGCTGATCCAGCTTTCAGCGATGAAAATATAAATAAGACTGAAAGCTGGATTAACGATGAAAATATACCTCAAACTAGAAGCTGGGTCAGTTGTAGACGAAATGTCTGTAGACGAAGTGTCGTAGACGAATAGTCTGTAGACGAATTGTCGCGACACCGTCTTGGTCGTATCCAGCTGCGATGTATAATCCGTTCTGTAGATTTTCCAGCATTAAAGATTCAAATGTTTCATTTACCGGTACTTTAACATTGGTTGAAGCAGCAGAACTTGTAGATATCATGCGATATGCAGTGCCATGTAATCCAGTCTTCTTTGTGTTGTACATCATGATTTTAGTTTTATACTGGTATGCAGCACCATCAATGAAGCATGCCTTACTCCTGGCAACAGGATTAGGATGTGCTGAATGCTTTTGAAAGACAGACAGTCATTGTATCATGCCCTACATAGTTGATAATAAAGCATAAGGACATACAGTGAAGTCCTTCACCAGAACAACATGCTGCTATTGGATGCAGTGTTGCTTGTCTGTTCTCCAAGTACAACCCTTGAATGTTGAACCATAAAGGAATAATTTTGCAGCAAAGTCTCACAGCACAATAAAGTTTGTCTTCTGGTAGTTGTTCCTTGCTGCTCCTGAACTAGACAGACTGCTTTGGCTGCGTAGTGAAGTGTAACTGTGACATCAACTCATTTTAGTTGTGGCATCGATGAGAAGCTGTACTACTTCTACCCAGCTCACCACATTGCAACTGGTTCCTCGTGTGTCCTGTGAATGTAAATCACACACCATAGTTGACATAAGCAACTTGTAGTCTAGCATTTGGTAATACAGGCAGTCTGACTAAAATACCCAGCCTGATAAATGGTGCATTTTAATATGTTGTACAAATACATCTTGAGTTGATGGAATGTTCACAATGGTTCTATTTTGTATGCAAATAGTTTTCTCCGAGCATATTTGAGCCTTCCTGCAGTCTATTACAAAGGCTTTCGAAAGCAGTTTTGTTGTCCAGACTTAAATTTTGATAGTTCTCACTGGATCCACTGCACCTTATGTTTAATTTGTTTGTGAATAGCTTCAGACATTTATGATGATAAATGGCCAACTTAAGCCATCATCATTCTTCCTTTAACCTCCACAGCTAGATTGTCGGCATGCAGACTACCAGCTTCCATCAGTTTCCTGCACGACACTCCCCATAAGCGACTTCAGATTTAGAAACTGCTGATACTTGATCTTGATCTGGATAGTGTTTCATCTCCTCATAATCAATCCCTTGTCCACATAATTTATTAGACAATGACTTTGGAAGCTGAATAGTTTCGACAAACTTCTTCTTGAACAAGTGACAATTGGAGCGTCATATATGAACTAACCATCTGTTTTCTTAATTCTTTTTTAACAATTTTCATGCAGGTAACAACCACCCTTCATTTTTCCATAAAGTCCACCTCCTCTTTTGTATGATGCTTGGATTAAAGACTGCAGTCCTTTCAAACCAATTCTTTTCACATCCTTCCCTTCTTGCCGACACACAATGCAAGACTTCAGTGTTTCTTTTGTAAAAAATATAAATTAATTCCTGTAATAAAAATCTGAAATTATTTACAATTGCTTCAAAGTAAGCTGAAACAGAAATAAAACTGAAAGAAAAGAATTTTAACACCCCTTTCAATTGTTTCTGATCCACAGTTGACCAGGCGTATGATGATGATGATGTAGGCATGACACAGCATATTGGGGCATGGGTGAAATGCATCTATGCACCCGTGTGTCTATATCAACAAGTAAATGCGTCCAAAAATGTCGTCCTACTGAATCAATTTTAACCATGTTACTTGTATAATATTTAAGTGTAATGCAGCATTAACCATAGGCAATTTACCCGTTGTTTTGGACGTACGACGCGCATAGCATTTTACCTGTGTCTATAAAGGAAGCACAGTGTAATGACCAGACCACACACTACAGATCTATATTAAGTTTCATTTTCGTATAACAATCAATATACACAGTTCGAATAATAAGTATAATCCAAATTTAACCAGAATTATTAGTTTCACTGCCTTTTCCAGCAGAACATTCGTATTTTCCGCCATTTTTTTACGTAAACAAAGCCGTCAACTGCCGGTCGATCTGCGCAATAATAAATTCAAAAAATTTTTATATTTCCCCATTTCGCAATTTCGTCGGGTTTCTACTGCATATTCTCTAGTCCATTTCGAAACTTTTTGTGCGAAAAAACCTTTTTCATAGTAAACCAGTGGGTTTACAACTTAATTTGTTGGCCTAACTCCCGGCCGATGCAGCATTCAGAATGTGTGACCGACCGCCATTTTGAAAATGGGGCGTTTGCACGTCGATACACCGGAATCCATCACATCAAATATTTTTAAATGTTACAACAACACTGAGGACTACACGCCGATACACCGGAATCCATCCGATGAAATATTTTTTAAACGTTACAACATCGAGGACTTCATTAGAATTAGCAATTATTATATTTAACGTTTATGTCAGCTTAAATCTATAATTCAAGATTGCACTTTCAAAATGGCGTCACCCCAAAAACAAGTCAACAGGCAGCAATGCGAGTCGACGTACTGTGTAATTATTTATACTGTGGCATGACTTATTAAATCGTTCGCACGAGATATTATATAATTATAATATGGACTCAACGAGATTTTGTGGCGTTCAGGCCACAAGCGTGTATGAAGGCAGATAAAAATAGCTATCAATTATCCTCTTATTCGATGGGTGGCGCTTCGTAACTGCTCGATTATTACTATAGGCCTACCGTAATTACAATTACTGTGTGACTGTGAGAGATGAAAACGGCCTTCACTGATATTTTGCCCTAGCTGATAGTTTGGCCTATGACATTCGAATATTTGATATTTCTTCAGATTTTATTGCAGGGCATATTTTAACTGTATAACTAGTGGGACAAATGTCCCAGTAGTGTTAGGATTTGTCCCAGTAGTTAGGCTGATTTGTCCTAGGCAATGTATGGTTAAAGTATAATTAGTGGGACAAAATGTTGGGGAAGAGTTTTAAGATTTGCCCCAGTAGTAAATTCCAAAAAAGGTCATGAACTTTTTCGGGAGATGAATTCCCAAGAAAATGCTATCAACTGTTTTCGGGAGGTGACGTTTTCGGGAGATGACTTCCTAAAAAAAAGGTCATCAACTTTTTCTGGAGGTGAATTTGTAAAAAAGGTCATCAATTGTTTTCGGGAGATGACTTTTTCAGGAGATGATTTCCTAAAAGGTCATCAACTTTTTGGGGAGAAGAATTCCTAAGAAAAGGTCATCATGAACGGTTTTCGGGAGGTGACTTTTGGGAGATGACTTCCTAAAAAAAGGTCATCAACTTTTTGGGGAGAGGAATTCCCGGAAAAAAGGTCATAAAAGTTTTTCAGAGACGAATTCCAAAATTTTGTCCCAGTAGTCAAAATTCCTTAAAATAGGCCTATGCACTGTTGTATTGACAAATTGTTGTAAACACCAGTGTGGGGGGCGAGTGTTTCTTGATAAATCAAAAGTCCGGGTTAGGCCTACACTAATTAGCCTACTCTCAAACAGTCAGTGGCCGCCACTTGCTAGTGTCACAGTGCGTATAAGGATTATAACTAACGCATAAATGGGATATAAAAAACCTCTCGGCTCAGTGAACAGGACTAGAAAAGCCTTACATATAATTTTTTTGATGATACTAATTAAGTTATTTGTACGCCGTATGCTACATGGTATTGGCCGCTCGACCGAAACGGGCTCCTTTTGTAATTGTTTGCACCGACTTTCGCGGAATCTTGAACATACGGGTAGCCTGAAAGAACTATGGGCTAAAGTCAATACCCTAACTGCCTAACAGGCAACAAAAGAAAGGAGCAGAGTACAAATACTAAAATTACAGCTGTAGAAGTAAACACCTTCTTTGCAGTGGCGTCGCCGCCTATATGTTTGTATACATGTACGGCTTTGCCGTAGGCTACCACTTTTTAAGGTTTTACGGCAAAAACATAATTTTGCCGTACACTTTTACCCAGACCCTCCAATTTGCCGTAGGCCTACTACTTTTCAAATCGTGGCGCCGCCACTTAGCGTCGACCGATAACTCCTATACACTTCCGACTAGAAAACTAACAGTAGGGCCTAAACAACAACACTGAGTTTTCGCGGAATCTAATCAACAGCCTTGAACATACGGGTAGCTTGAAAGAACTATGGGCTAAAGTCAATACCCTAACAGGCAACAAAAGAAAGGAGCAGAGCACAAATACTAAAATTACAGCTGTAGAAGTAAACACCTTCTTTGCACAAACGTCGACCGATAACTCCTAAACACTTCCGACTAGAAAACTAACAGTAAACAACAACACTGAGTTTATCACTGAGGTCTGTGTCTTTAATATCCTGGACATACTGCACCATACAGAAGAAGGACTAGGCTAGCCGCTCCGATGCTCTGCAGACCTATCACGTCACTAGTAAATGCCTCAATAGCAGACTCCCACTTACCAGACCAATATGGCGAGCTGCAACAATAACACCTGTTCCAAAGGTTGAAACACCGAAGAATATCAACGACTAGACCATTTCAGTTGTCCCGGTTTTATCAAGGATCTTTGAGCGTGTAATAGTACGCAACTATCTATATCCATCATTTAACCAGGTATGCGTCAACTTAATTCTTGCAGACCAATTTGCCTTCCGCCCCTCAGGATCAACAACGGCGGTACTCATATTTATTCAACATCAGATTTACAAACTACTCAGAACAGAACCTTTCGTAGCGCTCATTGCTCTTGACTTTTCGAAAGACTTCGATACGGTTCGGCAGTTCACCCTTGCCCAAAATCTTCAAGAACTAACGATCTCCGATAACATCTACAATTGATACTTAACTTCCTTGAACATCATTCCCATACAACTCGATTCGCTGGCATATCATCCATTATCGCATACATCAACTCCTCAGTCGTCCGGGGTTCAGGTATGGGGTCGATCGCCTTTATAACAAATGCATCAAAGCTTCAACCGTTAGGCCTACATCCAGAAAACTCAATGGCCAAATGTGCGGATGATAGCTACCTAATCATCCCTGCTTCAGTGTACCTGACCATACAATCAGAGCTAGCACATATCGCAGATTGGGCTCACAGACAAAATCTGCGCCTGATCGAAAGGAAATCTCCCGAGATAATTCCACGAACCAGATGTAAAACCATTCCTCAACCTCAGACAGAACTTAACAGAGTCGACTCCATGAACATTCTTGGAGTCAACATGTCTGGTATTCTGAAAGTGAAGGCTCATGATAGCGCAACCCTAGCAACTTGTGCTAGATCACTATATGCTATGAGAGTACTAAACATCGTGGACTCTCCAATAGGCCTAAAGCTCTTCAAGAAGTTACGAGAGCAACAACACTGGCCGAACTCCTATACGCCATCCCAACGTGGTGGGGATTAACTTCATCATCAGACCGCTTAAGATTAGAACATTTTATCAGGAGGTTGCAGAGAATGAAGTTAGTAAACGAAGAACAACTGACTATAGCTGAACTTGCGAATTCTCCTGATTGTCGATTATTTATCTCTATTAAGAACAATGAAGATCATGTCCTTTGGCCTGTTTTACCACCAGTTCATAAAACTGTATATTCATTACGTCCCCCAGAATCACCAGTACACCAGTATACTGTCTTCCAGTTAAAGACAATAGAGACTTTATTTCCCGAACAGTGATGTAGTCAAGGCTTTGAATTTACCAAAACCAAACACACATTTAAACAACTTGACAATAGTCTAAATTCAGCAAAGCATACAACAATATCAAACAAATTTCTCTGTGTAAATTGCTTTCAAGAAAATGACAGTACTAGCACAGAAAAATAGCAACAACGACCAGAGACACAACCAAAACTGGACACTGGTATTCAAATAAAAAATTCCAGTGATCCAAACGCAAGACCGTCTTGCACGTTTGCTACACTGTGCCATCCACATTATCTGTATCCTATAACATGTCTAGTTACACCAGACACTAGAATGGTCAGAATGCACATAAGCATAAAATGTCAACAAAAAGGCACTGTCGTCGATAGCGATAAGCCAATGCTGCCCTAAACTGCGAACCTCAAACCACCCAAAAATATGATCTACTTATACGTATCTATATCAAATCATGGTCTGGTCTCATGTCCTTATCGCACTCGCCGTATTGTCCTCACGCTTATTGGAATTGGCCTCAGCGTTGGACTTTCGGCCTTTGTCCTTGAACACTTTGCCTAGCTCGTCCACACGTTTAGTAAACCCTTAAAGCTTCATAGAACCATTTGCAGGCCGATCAAGATGTTTACGTAGAGTAAGTTCAGAACAGGACATATACGGATTCATAAAACGAAATAAACGTCATCTAAAAATTGCTCGAATAACAGTTTCATCAGGAAAACAACAAACTTCTAATACAAACATTTCTAATGTGCACAACGTTACACAGCAACGTGTATCCAACCTTTAGAAAGACAAATTGTAAGAAAGACACTGCTATCAGCACATACTTTATATCATATCACCAATTATTTCTCAAATGAGAAACTACTAAGCTCAGACTGTTATAAACAAAATAACATTTTCCAATGCAACAAAATTGATTTCTAAAATATGTAGCCTACGCGCATAAAAAATCATTTATAATAAATGTTTAAGCACCAAATATTATTTCCTATAATGGCTATGCATTAAAACTTTGTACAGTGCTTTCAAATAAATATCCTATCACAAAGACAGTGCAGGCTATTTTCATTGATTGAGTTCGGCATGAAATTAATTGTTCACACGTAACAAATCCTAAATTCAAACCCAAGAGAAAATCAACGAGACATTTGTCATAGGTTGAGACAAACCATGCCAAAGTAAGGAGGAACATTCAGCTGTAAAGGGTTGAGATGGACTGGCCTCTGAGACCTAAGGGTTAAAACTGATCATGTTGGTAAAGAAAACAGGTTCAGTTGAAGTAGCCTGAGAACTGTAAAGGGCTGAGGTAGAACAGGCAAAAAGAATTTAAAGGGTCACGTTAGAATAGGCTGAGCTATAAAGGGTTAAGTTGGTGCAAGCTGCAACTGCAAAGGGTTAAGGCATAGAAGGCTAAGACTGTAAAGGGTAAAGCAACAGCAGGCAAGGCTCTATCTAAGCAGATAAGCCTTTGGCGATCTGCATCATGGCGATAACTAATCCTAGGATGCTGATGATGATGGTGAAAACGATAATGGTGATGTTCTTGATTATGATGAGGCGAGACATCTCCTTATATCGCAGCCGGATGTCGATCATACACGGCAGTATGAAAGCAAGGAAAGAAGATCCCAGAGCGCCTGGAAAACATAAAAGCAGCTGCTATCAGAATACAGCATCCACCTTCGAAACAAGGTTATACATCTTCAAAATAAGAGCATTTGCTTCAAAGTAACAGCAGCTGTTATCGAACAATAGCAGCATCGGCCATCAATTAAACAAATTTGCCTTCTTAACAGCAATTGCTTTCAAATAAAAAAATCATGTGCCTTCACAATAGAAGCATTTGCCTTCAAAACAAAAGCATTTGCCTTCACAATAAAAGCAGTTGCCTTCATGGTTACAGTTTGCTTCACAATATAATATATTTACCTTAACATTTAAAAAAGTTGTCTTTAAACTGCATGTTTGATGCAAGGCCATTCCTGATACATGGCCTTAAAGTGAAAAAGGAAAAATCTAATCGTCTAACGACTTTTGTAGTGCTGCTATAGTGCATGCAACATCAATTGACCGTCACTTCAAGTGAAACTATGGTCATTATCGTAATCTATTACAGAACCCAGTTGGGAGCTAAGAGGTCAAGAAAACCAGGTGTTAGGTTATGGTGGGTAAGCATGCCTGGAACAGTTTTCTGCACCTTTTCAGGACATCAAAAGCCTTCATGTTTGAATAAACAGTCAAAAATGCACTTACCATGTAACTCTTAGCATTTGGACTGACAGTTTACAGTGTAAAGCAATCTAGAAGTAGCTTAATAATAATAATAATAATAATAATAATAATAATAATAATAATAATAATAATAATAATAATAATAATAACAGGGTCATATGTCCATTGTAGATCCTTCCTGTTCAGTCAAGTATGGTTGGGTGTCGACATCTCTTTCCCGCTTACCTTCATGCGAACATCTATCTCACCTTTGTCATCCTCTGTGTCTTTGGAAGTCTCGGATACCTGAGATACGGAGACATGGTCCAACAGATCACTGTCCTCGAAATACCGCAGCACACAACCCTATCAATCCTCATCGATATAACACTGGTCATCTCCGTCCTGTTCACGTATCCGTTGCAATGTTAATAATAATAATAATAATAATAATAATAATAATAATAATAATAGGACATTTGTATAGCACAGCCCAGGCCGAAGGAAAAGGTGCTGTACATGATTTCAAAAAGTCAATCGCAGTCATATGATTGTTTAAAACGATAGGTCTTGAGCTGTGATTTAAATGTCTCCAGAGATGACGCATTCTTCACACGGATCCAGAGGCAGAGAAGGAACAGTCGCGAAACTTCGTGGGATACCGCGGGACTTGTAGCAGATTTTTCTATGAGGATATTAGCTGACATCTGGTCCGATTGTCCGCTACTTGAAAGCAGAAGTCTGTTATCAAGCACAGTTTACCGGTAATCCACTGAGGAACACACAGCCAGTGTAGGTTGGCTTGCAGCACATCGGTGACTTGATCGGATGGTGTCCGGCCATTTGAGATGTGCAGCAGTCAAGCACTGACTGTATCCTTTATAGCTGACAAATGGGCTTGGTACTGATGGTCAATAAAATCGTCATGATTACAATTACAATTACAAGCAAGTTATGAACTGACCTGAGATTGAAGAGATGTACACAAAGTAATTTCGCAGCAGAACTGCGAGACCAGCAGTGACCAGCGTAATACACACTCGAATAACATTTCTCTTCCAGGCCGGAATCTTAAAAACAGCAAACCACAGTTTAACAACGATCACGCTTGTAAACTATGTATCCGCATATCAGGTAATCTATCATCACGACAGTGGCAGACTGGCCATTGTGTCATGCCACATGGGTCCCTCCGGTTTCGGTATGAGTGGCCCCTATGGCAGAATGGTATTAATTATTATGTCAATACATAAATACTCTAAATATGCACACTCCCAAAGCAATCATTAACACTTTAGCGACGAGCTGCATTGGTTCCCAGTCGCTTTTAGTACACGCTCGTCGTTAAGTGTTAAACTACCATTGACAATGATGTTGCCACAATCATAGAGTATACTGCACTTAAAATAAAACAGTGCTTTAAAACAATAACAGGAACGTTTGAGGCCTGTCTTTAATACTGCTATTATTATTTATATTATTATTATGTGCAGAATATGCTTAAAATATATTAATTCATCTAATTCTACATTTTATGGGCCAGGTTGGGTCCCTTGCATGATTGAAATGGCAAAGCCCCCAAAATGGTACCAGTACAATTCCGTATCACGTGGCACTGAGAGATGGAATATTACCTTGTACTATGCTGTTAAAACTGCCTACCTCAAGATCAAAGAATGCCCCATGCTATAAGTACCTCAAGATGCTACAATTGTATCATGACTCATGAGTAATAATTATATTTTACCAGCTGCCACATTTTTTTATATACTTCATGATTACAGTGTGCACACAGTATCACGACACATTAAAGCAGTATGGATCAGAATGCATGTATCAACAATCACCACAAGATACACGAAATAGGTCATTATATATGATCATGAGGTATATATAAAAATGTGGCAGGAGGCAAGATATAATCATTATGCATGATACATTTGCAGCATCGAGGTACTTACAGGTATAGCATGGGGCACTCAATGATCCTAAGGTAGGTAGTTTTAACAGAGTAGTACGATATATTCCCATATCCAGCATAACTTTCAATATTAGGTTTGAATCCTTTTCTTTTACCAACCGTTGCAGGCACTACCGTGGTAGTAACTCCGGAGACAGAAAAGTCTATGCTCTCAGCTCGGACGAGCTCATCTTTTGGGCTTTCGTCGCTCAACTCCGCATCTTCGATGGAATTCTTCCTGCAACACTGACCTAGCACACCATAGTATGTCTAATCAGGCAGGAATACTTACATACAAACACACACACAAATATAAGCACATAAGTAAGTAAGTATATTCTTTACTAGCTGGATTACCCGGCGTTGCCCGAGGTTATAAGTTTCACACCACTAGGGATTGACCGGAAAGAGATTTTAAACCGGAAACCGGAACCGAGTATTTGGATGAACTATTTGCCGGAAACGAACCGGTACCATTTGTTCCATATGCGAAGCTTCCCTTAAGCTAGCCCTAAATTAGCGCTACAATATGCGACGCCATTTTCGGATCAGTTAATAGGTAATACGTTTCAAGAAAATGGAATTGAATTCAATGGATGTTTAATTGTTTTAAGGCTGAACATTAATAATTTTATATACGTAACTTTATTAAATAAATTCTGAAAGAAACAAATTTTTTGCAACTATTTGCGTCTACAATATTTGCCGAGGCGAAAACTTCCGGAAACGGGATTTCCGGCCGAACCGAGTATCCGAAACGGTTTCCGGTCAATCCCTACACACCACCACCACCACCACCACCACCACCACCAACAACAACAACAACAACAACAACAACAACGACTGCTTGGCAATCTTGGCAGTCGCCCTCTGGCGGCGACTGCTTTGCAGTCTTGAAGGCCCTTGTGGCGTCTGGCGAACTGTGGCAGAGACTGCTTTGCAGTCTTGTAGACACCTTCTGGCATCTAGCGACCTCTGCCGTGGAGCGACTGCTTCGCAGTCGCCCTCTGGCGGCGACTGCTTCGCAGTCTTGGAGGCCCTTGTGGCGTCTGGCGACGTCTGGCGGAGACTGCTTCGCAGTCTTGTAGACGCCTTCTGGCGTCTAGCGACCTCTGCCGTGGAGTGACTGCTTCGCAGTCGCCCTCTGGCGGCGACTGCTTCGCAGTCTTGGAGGCCCTTGTGGCATTTGGCGACCTCTGGCGGAGACTGCTTCGCAGTCTTGTAGACGCCTTCTGGCGTACAGCGGAGACTGCTTCGCAGTCTTGTATACGCCTTCTGGCGTCTAGCGACCTCTGCCGTGGAGTGACTGCTTCGCAGTCGCCCTCTGGCGGCGACTGCTTCGCAGTCTTGGAGGCCCTTGTGGCGTCTGGCGACCGTGGACTGACTGCTTCGCAGTCGAAGAGGGTGAACCGGGCGTTTGCGTGTTAAAGAAAACACCAGAAATCTAGCCCTCACTGCCGGTCTGTAGTCGGCTTCGCCCTTAGTAAAGCGGACTGGTTGTTTGATATACTGTAAATAATTTAGATCTTTGTCTTTGAACATACATGTGTTAAAAGTTTGCTGTAAAACGATGAATATACTTCGAATCGATCGTCATTAAATTTTGTGCGAAAGTAAACAACTTATGCGCAATATTAATGACGTTGGGGAATACCGGCGCCATAAATAGAACCGCGGTGTCGTTACGCTCATTATTAATGACGTTGGGGAATACCGGCGCCATAAATAGAACCGCTTGGCAGTGGAATAGGCGAGCTTGCGCGTGATGGACGGTCGGGTGGGTAGAGTTTTGGGGCATTTTCACCATGGTAGGGGTGAAAACAGGGGACGCGAACCCCTCCACTGGGTGTCCGAAGCCGAGGCCGACACAGCAGTCAAGGTTTCGAGTGAAAAGGTGCAAAATTGTAGAAGTTAAGCCCGGTCAAACAGACACACACACACACACACACAGAATTGTCGCTTTATTAATATAGATAGTGCAATTGCTAATTGCACTTTGGTGCACACTGAACAGACATCTATTATCATCCTAATAATAAAACACACAAACACACAAACACACACACACACACAAACACACAAATACCATTAGGAGGGCACATACTAAATGGTGGATTACCTATGCTTTTGGCAGTACATGTGTCCACGGTTCTAGGACAATTCGTCGCAGGACAATTCGGCGCGGACAATTCGGCGCGGACAATTCGTCGCAGGACAATTCGGCGCGGACAATTCGGCGCGGACAATTCGGCGCGGACATTTCGGCGCGGACAATTTGGCGCAGGACAATTCGGCGCGGTTAATCAAAATATAAAATGCTAACTGCTTCATGAAGCCACCATAGAAATAAACACCAATATTACAAGTGAAATATAATAGTAGATTATCAAGCTTATCAGAATATTCAATATCGAGTTTTGATGGACACTCTAATATGAAATTCAAAAGTAACTAATCTAATACAACTAAATGTTAATACAAAAAACAGTTTGGATAATCCTGTCCGAAATTGTATGAATATAGACACTCTTATATGAAATCCAATAGTTACACTTAACTAAATCAAATGTGCGATATACCCCCAATAAATCGACGAGAGCTAAACAAGCAGAACTGATTAATTTCATTAATTATATCATGTGTTTCAATTACTCCTACTTCAATTTTGAAATTAAATTTTCCGCGATAATATTTTATATTATATAAAATTCCCGCGACGAATTGTCCCGCGACGAATTGTCCCGCGACGAATTGTCCTGCGCCGAATTGTCCGCGCCGAATTGTCCTGCTAGAGAGACTTTCCAATTTTCCGCGACGAATTGTCCCGCGACGAATTGTCCACGCCGAATTGTCCGCGCCGAATTGTCCGCGCCGAATTGTCCGGCTCCGAATTGTCCGGTCACCTGTGTCCACAGCCTTACGCCTGTGTCAGATGCTGAGATAACTACCTCGCAATCAATTCGAGCACCTCTGAGTAGAGACCTTGAAGGGGCGCTATATAAATTTGATTGATTGCTTGATTGATATACAAGCACACACCATACATACATACATGCATGCGCATATACACACATACCATACACACACCCACAAACACATACATGACATTGTATTTGGTAGAAGTATGGCAGTCTCCATGATTTCGATCATTGGATAACATTGCAATGGATACGTAAACAGGACGGAGATGACCAGTGTTATATCGATGAGGATTGCTAGGGTCGTGTGCTGCGGTATTTCGAGGAGGATGATCTGTTGGACCATGTCTCCGTATCTCAGGTATCCGAGACTTCCAAAGAGACAGAGGACGACAAAGATGAGATAGATATTCGCATGAAGGTAGGCGGGAAAGAGATGTCGACACCCAACCATACTTGACTGAACAGGAAGGATCTACAATGGACAGATGACCTTGTTTACGTTACTGCACACAATCAGAACTACATTACAGTTTCAGCTATGAGTTACCAGTTAAGAGTTATGAGTTACTAGTTACCATTTGCGAGTCACCAGTTACATTTACGAGGCATAGACAGGTTATAAATACAAACTAAACAAAAGTCATCATTACGAATTAGTTACCAGTCACAGTCACGTTAGTTACAAGTTAGAGTTCCAAGTCATCGTTGTGAGTTACGATTATGAGTTGGGGTTACAGAACTTTACAAAGACGAGAGTTGAACGTGAAAGAATTTCAGCGTAGCCAAGATAACAGCATCAGATGAAACAAATCGAGAACTTGATCCAGCAAACTGCAATTGTAATTTGTAATTTCTATCAACCCGAAGCCTTCTGCAAACGGCATCAAATGATGGCGCACCAAAATCAAGTCATGATAAAGATACTGAGCCAGTAGGAAAAACACTCATGCAAACTCACACACACGCACGCACGCACGCACGCACGCACGCACACACACACACACACACACACACTATCTGACTAACAACAGAGTCTGAAGGAGAATTACATTACACAACATTACATCACATCATGCTAATCAATGGATGAGCATATTAAACAGTTAAATTGCTAATCAATTAGAATTAACAAAATCTTGTAGCTAATCAATTAGAATTAGAATTAGTAGCAGCCAATCAATTAGCAATTATTAGAATTAGATTTCGATAATTCATGCAAATATTTGCGTCAAGAATTTGTCCTATTTTGATCAAGGCACAGCAAGTTACTGTAGTCCATTACAGTACCTAAAGCAGCACAACCGCTGTGTCAGAACAGTCCACAAACCAGCAAGCAACAACACACCACAGCGGTCAATACATTCTGCAGTTTTATAACCATGAACAGATGGTTGAAACAGTCTTCAAATTCATTATTAATAAACTCATTCTTAGTTAACTTGTTCTGAACATAATTTAAAAAAATGTAATCGATCAGGTAAACGTCTTACAATTAGAATTAGCTAAAAATTGCTAATCCATTAGAACTAGAATTAGCAGCAGCTAATTGATTAGAATAAGCTGTTTGTCTAATCAATTAACTAATCGATTGGAATTTAATCGATTAGTTACCCATCTCTGCATTACATCACACTACACCCTGCCTTGAGGATTCTGTTTCAATGCAGACCATATTTCTCGAAAGAAACACAGAGTTTACGAGTACGACAATTAGGTCAACAGATAGATATATTTCGATACATACGCAACCAATTCCCTCGTAGGCAGCAATAAGTTGACACACAAACAGCGGCATTGTGGTCACTTTGTACCATTCGAACGGACCAACATGAAACCCTAAACAGAGAAAGAAAGCATACAATGAAAAGAAAAGAAACAATTATAAAACCGAAAGATATCCTGTTGCAGTGTAACTGATCTTAAGCATCGTAAGTTCTGAAAAAATGTCTACAACAACTTTGAGCAGTTTCATAGGAAATGGAACTGTATCTGTTGCCAACCTGGAGAATCAGATGTTCGCATGAAGTCATATTGTTATCATAAATGAGTAACTTCTACGGCACCGGTGTCTTATGAACAAGGCATCAATTGGATGGTTCTCCAAAACCAAGGCGTAATCAGGCGAACATCAAGTTTAAAGAGGTAGTCAAGATTTGGATATTATTAGTTGGTCTGTTAAACTGTTCTTTGTCAGATTTTCTGTAATAAATCAACTGACAAATCCATGAATGACAAAACTTATTTTCAAAGAAACATTTTCAAACATCTGGATATCTAATTGCTCCTCACCTGGCAGCTGACTAACCGCGCCTCAGATTTGCATTTCTGTGCGACTTTGCGCGCATAAAAAATGTTCGCAATAATAATAATAATAATAATAATAATAACAATACTAATACCAGGCATATGCAAGAATTCGGTTGCCTACCTTTAATCAGAAATGCCAAGACGGAGACTGCACCAGCTAGCATGGCAACGGTCGCTACGGACGACATCGGAGCGAGGTATCGGACGCGGCGTACGAGCGAAGTGAGGATAAAGATCGGCAAAGGGAAAAGAACCACAAGCCTGAGGTCAGGAGCAGTTGGTTCGGTTGTGACGTTACATACGCCCGTGCCATTCTTGTTCAGGAGGCTCCACATTTCGTCAAAGTCAGCTTCTTCTCCAGAAATTTGCCGACTTTTGACCAGTTTCTGTTTTTCTCCCAACAACATCAGACTCACATTCAAGTCAGTGTGTCGCTGAAGATTTTTCACCAAGTGCGGTGTTGTTTCATTGGAACTGTTGCAAGTGGCTGCTGACCGCCGATATCTAGCTGACAAATTTAAAGACAGATTCGGGATATTTAGCATCGGAATCCCGATTCCACCACGCTCCGTTTTGAGTCGAAACGTCAACTCGCGCCTTATCGCCGATAGATTACCGATCTGATCACAAGATTCCACTTGCTTCATTGGAAATATTTCGCTGACGGTGTTAGAGATGAACACAAAGTACATAACACAGACCAAGAACTGCGTAAAGCAGACGGCCGCCTGGGTCACATGAAAACACCAGGCACCAAAAACCTGCTTCGCGACATCGCCGTAGCCGACAGCAAATTCAAGCCGTTCTCGTAGAGACTCAACGTCGCTTTCGGTGATTTTCTCCTTTTCCAACTCGTGCTTTATTGTTTTCTCGATGACGTAGCTTTTGCAGCGAACAAGAATCTGGCAGCAGTGATCGGTGAGCGTGGCGATGAAAAAGACTCCAGCTAAACCGAACTAAAACATTCACAATACTGACCATCGTTATCATAACTACCATAAATACCATTAATATCATTGCAATTACTCTACTGAATATAATAATAATAATAATAAATAATAATAATAATAATTTTGTTAGTTGTTAATGGCAACGTGTTGATCTGTCAGCTGCCTGGTCTCAGACTCTTAGTGGTCAAGTTTCCACTTGGCAATTTTTTAACCAAAATAGAAATCAAAAAGTTACTTTAAAAATCGGGGGGACAACTGTATAATGTGTCCCCCCACTGTTAAAGGTGGAGGGGACTTGTCCCACTCTTTTCACCCCTCCTTGGATCGCCGCCCCTGAACCTACAGAAAGAACTCTAGGAGACTAGGATAACTATAAATTAATATATCCATCAGCTAATTACCGGTAGGTCAACAACGTCAAATTTCGCACAAAAAACATCAGACAAACTATTTTGTCTGAATTATTTCATTAGCCAAATTTAAGACTGTCGATAGACAGGCCGAGAGAGCATTGAAAAAACAGAACAAGTTCGAAAATATATAACTTGAAACTAATTTCAATTATAACTGAAATCGCTTCTCTCCAAAATTCCAATTGAATATTACAATGCTACAAAATACCATGGTTCTCTTCACCATTAATTCTTAATTCTTTTCCTTTGTAATTGTTATGTCAAATTACAAATAGTATGGCTTCTATCGTCCTTTCAATTCTTAATTCTTTTGTCTTATAATTATAATGTCTTTATATGTAACAATGATTCACAACTAAATGGCTTCTCTCACAGACTCTCGGGCATTTTAAAACATTGCAATTTGTTGTGCACGCTGCAGCAGGAGATGAAATCATTGCAGACTTTTTCAAGCGATAAGCTAGCAGTTTCTTCCCTGTGACAGTATAGAGTGCAGGAGATAGCCACAACGGAGATGCTAAGATATCATTCTTTAGCTTATTTAAATCAATTTTATGCCAGCCTGGGCAATATTTAACAATTAAAAGTTCATGGCTGTTTAAATGGGAAGTTTAAATTTGAGAAAATGGCAACATGATCTGAAAAAATGACTCTACAGAGGTAACATAATGAAGTGATTTAGAATCAGAACGAGTTATCAGGCCATCCAAAGTGTCACCATTATTATGCATAGGAAAGGTACTGAGCTGCTGCATGTCAAACCCTTCCAACATAATTATAAGAAATGCTAAAGACCAGTGATTAGCTACATCTGCATCAATATTAAAGTCACTCAGAGACTTTCGTACCACTAGGGGGTGGACTTTGGTAATGCTATCTTTGCTAGACTTTCACTAGCTAATATTTTGAAGCTTCAGTCTGTTCTCAATGCCACTGCCAGTCTTATTGGAAGTGTCCCCAGGTTTGGCCATATAGCTGCCTATATGCAGGATACTTTACACTAGCTCACCATACAGCAGCGTATTCTATTTAAGATCCTGACCCTTATGTGCAATTGTTTTGTTGGCTCTGCTCCATCATACCTCAGGGACTTCTGCATTTCAGTCTCCTCGGTCCCGGGTCATGGCACCCTTGGGTCGGCTGCCCGTGGACTTCTGACTGTCCCTCGTACGAGTCGTACGCATACTGCCACAGCTCAGTCCAGAAGCTTTGCCTATGTTGGGCTCACCAGCTCGAATCACCTTTCTCGAGAGCTGTGGCTCAAGTACTCAAGTACAAGTGTCCCTTCGACAGTTTCGCAAGCACACACGACGTCGGTATTATTCAGCAGTGACTTCGATGGTTCGGGTCGGGAGTGCCTCTGATGAGTTTTTCTTGAAGTGGTGCTTTATAAATGTCAGATTACAATAACAATTGCTACTCACTTACTAAAACACAACATCATGCATACTTAAAGAAAACGGTGGCAGCCTGGCTCTGTAGATAGGATACTGGCAAGCACAGTGGAGTTAAGCAATGTCGAGTATGGTTAGTATTAGGACCATAAATGAAATACCTGTCATCTTTACCTTTGCTAGTATTTTACGGCATACAAGATGGAATTACTTACTGCCAGTCCACTCTGAGCGAAAGCAAAAGGTAGACCTTGGTAGTTTGTTCCCATAAATGCTTTCAGAGTGTTCATAAAATCTCCAATGTACGTATACCAATGTGTCCTCCGTCTGGCAAAAATTAACATCAACAACATTCATAAGTATTTAACAAACAACTTATCCTATTTATAAAAATGTTATAAATGAATTTATGCTTATTGGCATAGTCTGGCATTTTGGATTTTTCTGTTTCAGTCAAGCTGAGTGCGTCTTGATATACGCCATATAAATTTATTAGGTGTCATTTGTAAAGTTATTGATTTCTAAACAGCGCTGATAATCAACAATTCAACAGGGTAAAATAACGGCTTTACTCGGCAAACTACAAAATTTTTAAATGTTTATTTAATATGGTATATGCACTTTAATGTTTCCCTATTAGGAATTGCAAACCATATGTGTGAAAATAAATATGATGACCAAAACAAGTTTAACTTATCATCTGTTCTACAGAAATTTCCGACATCCCTCCTGCAACTGGACAGCAAACGATCAGTATGAACACCTTGCCCGGGGTTCAGAATCTCCAAGGCCCAGCTACCCGCTGGCGCCGATGAATAAGCTGGTCTCCCTGACGTGGCTTTTGTGTGGCGCTGAGAAATTTCGCAGATTTACATTACATTACATTTACCATGATCGTTACCACACAAACTTGTCACAACGGTAACCCTCCGGTCCACTTCCACTAAGGGCGTAGCGACCACCAAAACCCGAATCCCCAAATGAATATCGGCCGGATCCCCGAAGTCGATTTATGTCATGTATAAGAGTTCAAACTTAAAAAATTCATTTTTAAACAGGGAGTTATATTTCAAACATTAATTTTGGGAATATCTGAATAGTTCTCAGTGTTTCGACCGCTTTCTATAAAACTGTTTTCGGGAAATCGGGCTGCTGTGTATTTTCTGCGTTTTCGGGGATTCGGATTTCGGGGAATCTGGACGAACCCCCCTTCCAGTCCGATCGCATCAATAGCGTAACCTACCTCACTTCGAAGGTGGCATGATCCATCGGATCCGATTTTTATTCCAGACGACTCGAAATTAAGACCTTTTAAACTGACAACATGGATCGACTTATCTGAATTGATACTATGAATGAGAGAACTTAAGTTGTCCCGCATTGACATGTGATCGGAATCGCCGATCACGGTCTTCACCATCATTACGTGACGTCAGCCAACGGCCGTTGACAGACAAACCGCACGATATGTTGGCGATTAAACCTCTAAAGAAGGATACAGAGAACCCAATTAAGGTTTACTAGTCTCTACTCGGATAAAATTAATGATTTCAGGCAAACTGTAACTTTGACGCCTGCGGCTAAGTGCAAGTGCGGGTTTGTGTGCAGCAAAGTTTACTCGGTTTAAGCCGAAAGCGATTTTATAAAAAAATCTTTATTTGCCTTATTTGCCTTATTTGAGGCTAATATTTGGTTTTTCGTGATGTTTAAGTTGTAGTTATTACAAATTACTGTTTAAAATGCGAAATCACTTGTATTTATAGCTGTTACACATTTTGCCTTTTTCAAATTTTAAACGCGAGAATACGCAAGCGCTATAAAACTATCTCTCTGCGGCACCTGTAGCAGGGAAGCAGATTGAAGCTTAATGTCTGAAAGTCTTTAACGGTGATGAAACATGAAAGTTGTTTTCTATCAGGTACTGAGTTCAAAGTCTCGTCTCTGCCAATATAAACTAATCCTCAAACAGACACGAATCCACAGAAAATCCGCCATTAACCGCACGTATAAATTCCGATAATAATGGCCTTCTGATATTGTTGGACGGGACAAAAACACCGCTAATCCTCGATACCCCTCCCGTACAGCGCAAGCCCACCTTTATGCCTGCCTTAGCAAGACGGAAGCTTATATTTTGCTTGGCTCGTTCTTCGGGCGATGCATACGGGCCGGGATATCGAGTTTGCGTATAGAAGACGATAAGATAGGACTGGGAAGCTTCCAATCTACCGCTGTGAGGACTCTGCCAGGTTTCGTATCAGCCAGAGTATCGAATTTTTTTGTGGCTGTAGGAAACGAGTGAATTACAGCTGACGATGGGAATCTGACGTCGATTTAGCCAGGAAGTTTATTCGCCGATGTTTCCTTTCGACGACCGACGAAGTTATCGACTGGATTCGAGTTAACGAGATCACCAACCATGAGGGGTCTATGGATTTTACTGTCTGTTGTTGTGTTTCATATTTTCATACATGCATCCGCTGCTATTGGTAAGTCTAATCAACTGTTCTTTTTAAATGTCAGGTTACAAATTACAATTACAATGATTTCAGGGAGAAAAAACTATTGGTATGTTGGTGTGTTTTGATATAGGTAGGTTAGTAAGTCAGTAGGCAGTTGATTTGTCTATTTGTTTTTTGGTTGTTGGTGCCTTTATTTGAGTGAGATTTACAAGTTCGTTCAGTCACCCATTCATCAATGCATTCTTGAATTCTTTCATTGATCCGTTTAATCTTCCATCGATCGATGGAGTATTGAATGAACTTTCATTCATCGATTCATTTTTCTATGCTTTCAACCATTCACCCATCATTCATCCATTAATTTAGTTATCCATTCGTTTATCATGCATCCTTGTATCCATTCAGTTCTTCATCTATCCATCCATCCATCCATCCATCCATCCATCCCTTCACCTCATCAATCCATCTATACATTCATCCATCCATCCTTCCATTCACACATCCATACATGCATCCATCCACCTACCCAAACCCGCTTACTCATCTATCCATCCATGAACCCATCCATGTATACATGCATCCCTCCACCCACCCAATCATCCATCCATCCATACACCCACCCATCCAATCATCCACCCACCCATCCACCCACTCACTCTTCCATCCATCCATCCATCCACTCTTCCATCCTTCCATCCCAGTCTTAGACTGGATTAGGTGACTGGGCCCTTGTACAGGTCCTGGCTTGCCCAGCATTAATTCCAGCACAGGTCTGAAACTGTTGACATAGCCCGAGTTGTACCTGAATCGAATATCGAACATGTGATGTTTGCTTGCAACAGTCCGACACTGGTGCTATATAAAGTCTTGTAACGTTACATTACGCAATGAGGAGAACTCTCAAGTGATTTACTAAACATCTTCATGTGTGTGCGTGTGTATGTATGTGTGTGTTTGTGTGTGTGTGTGCACGTGCGCGTGTGTGTGTGTTTAGATGTGCAGGTATGCACGTGTGGATGTATGGATTTATCTTTGTATACTGTTATATGCCGTCCTAGTAAAGGAGTTGGTAGATGGAGTCGCCTGTAACAGAGGGATTTGTACTTGTCCGTACTGCTTATGGTGCAATAGAAAGGACGGGTTGGTGGTGGGCCTATTAGTATTCCCATCCTTACTTGTTTTCCTATAGAAGTGGTCCGTACTAAAGGTTAAGTGAGGAGTTCAGTGCTTTGATTGTGTGGTGTTTTAAGAAGAAAACTGAATTTTTACAAGACTTGTTGCTTTTGACATACTGGGTGGGATCCCTTGGACACCAGCTACGACCCAGCTTGTTACAATATATACATATATATATACATACATACATATATATGAATGTATATGTATATATATGTGTGTATGTTTATGTATGTATGCATGTGTATGTATGGATGTATGTATGTATTTATCTACAATACAATACAACTGCAGTTGATACTACCCTCCTTCCAAAGTCCAGGAGTGCACACACGACCATACGATAGAACATCGATGGCACAGAGCAACTGTGAGTGAAAGACTTGCTCAAGATTCCTACACAGAAGCCGTCTCGGAGGCTAAGTCTCGAACCCGTACTCTGCATTATAAGACAATCGCTCTAACCAATCTGACACCATGCCACATCTATATATATATATATATATATATGTATGTGTGTGTATGTATGTATTTATGCATGTAAATATATACATATGTATTTATGTATGTAATAATAATAATGATAATCTGTCATTTATATCGTGCCTAAACAAAATGACAATCTTGCACGAAAGCGCGTAACAGAAAGTAGCCTAATCATAATATATGTATGTATGTATGTATGTATGTATGTATGTATGTATGTATGTATGTATGTATGTATGCATGTACATGTGTTTATATGCATGTATATATGTGTGTATGTTTATATGTATGTATGTATGTATGTATGTTTATATGTGTGTATAAATGTGTGTATATATGGATATGTGTGTATGTTTAATATGTATGTATGTATGTATGTATGTATGTATGTATGTATGTATGTAGGTATGTATGATGAATGCGTTGAATACCGGGGCCATGAGCGAATAGCGAGCACCACTGATCAGACCACTTACTCACTTACTCATAGGCCATCATTAGTTAATCGTTCGTAATTACTCTGGTTGATTGGTAACCAGTCTCCGGTTTCATTCTCACGGTTATGAGCCTTGGATCGGCTGCTGTGGGTGACGCCTCTTTCCCTTTTTTTGTTTCCCAGCGCGGACTTGTTGAGGATGCGGGTGGTTGAGAATCCCCGCTGGTCGGACGGCTTGGCCCTTCGGTTGAATGGGGTGTGAAAGGCCATTATGGCGTCCGCGGGGAGGCAATTTGGCGTCTGCCAGACCTCCGCAGGGAACGTGTGAGAACAAATGGACCTCCACGGTCGTTTACCCCGTAGCGAAGTATACGCTGTGTCCTCTGAGGGTAGCTGCGGTTGAGGAAAGATATCCGTGGATTAAGACGATTAACCTCAGATTGACACACGTTCTGTTTCTCCTTCGATTGTTCGTTCTCGGCTGTGATGAATATTTATCCGTCTATGTATCTGACCTTACGTCATCTCCCTATCCATCCTTCCTTCTATTCAGCCGTCCATTCGTCTCTCGATCCATCTAGCCATTCGTTCGTCTGCCCATCAATCTGTCCTTCCATCCATCCATCCATCCATCCATCCATCCATCCATCCATCCATCCATCCATCCATTTCTGTAATAGTTGATGCATTGATTTGACCTAGTGTACTCTTCCAGTTTGTAGTTCATGTTTCTTGTTATTCCCTCCCTCCCTTCGCCCTTGCTTCATTTCTTTCTCCGTCTCTCCCTTCCTTCCTTCCTTCCTTCCTTCCTTCCTTCCTTCCTTCCTTCCTTCCTTCCTTCCTTCCTTCCTTCCTTCCTTCCTCCCTCCCTCCCTCCCTCCCTCCCTTCCTCCCTCCCTCCCTCCCTCCTTCCTTCCTTCCGTCATTCATCCATTAGCCGCTGAATCATTCACTCAGTCATTCCATTATCGTCGGCCGAGGATTGACCTCTTTTCTTATCGACGGACCTGGTGCAATAATTCCACACAAATTCTCCTCCGGAGAGAGACACAATAAAGAAAATTTTATGGTCCTCTCGATAATCTCTCTCTCAACCGCAGACTGGAGGGTGGATTGAAATTCCTCGAGTATTATGCCAGTTGCTCATGGTAAAAGCCACCACCACCACCACCACCACCCTGTGTAAGTTGCTCACGGTAGTAGCTGCTACCACCCTGTATTTAACCCCTCTTCCACCTCCCGGGCGAGATTCCTTACCCTCTTACCCCTCTACCCTGAGAGGATGATGGCTGGCTGGTTGACTGGCCCTCCTAATGTAGCCCTAGGGGTAAGATGGTCTCTGTACAATATAGTGTTTATATTATCCGAAATATTGTATACATTTTGCAATACCTGTATATATGTATATGTATCCATATATAAGATATGTATATCGATGCATATCTCACTCATATTCATATATATTTATACATTTTATATATTCTTAATATATATATGTATGGTGCTGTATTTGTATATATATATATATATATATATATATATATATATATATATATATATATATATATATATATATATATATTCGTACATATCTTTATGTTCATGTTATATATATATATATACATTATGAATGAATTATGTATAATTGTATATATTCTTTTATATATATATATATATATATATATATATATATTCGTATTCCGGTTGTTGGGTGACTGTATTACCGCTATATACCGGTATGACTATATACCGGTATGGAATAGCGCGTGCCAGTTATGGCATGCCATAGATTTCGTAATTATGATAAGTATGTCTTCAGAGAATAATGCTGGCTAATGTACAGCTGCTTATGCGCCTATCATTGCATTCCGACTGACAGGGTCATACCTGTTGTCAATTGCTTCCTCTGAATATGGTGGTGGTGGTGGTGGTAATGGTACTAGTAGTGGTAGTGGGGTCGTGGTGGTAGTAATGGTGGTCATAGTAGTAGTGGCGGTGGTTGTGGGTTCGTGGCAGTGGTGGTTATGATAATGATAATGATTATGATGGTTACAATATTGGGGATGGTGTGAGTGATGATGACAAATTAACAATATCGTGACGTTGAGGTGATGATAAATTATGATTAATTGTTAATTAGTAACATTAGACCAGCTACCTTAAATGCCTATGAATACTTAATTATAGTTCTCTAAGATCAGCTTGACAGTTATGACAGTTTTGACAGTTTCTAATGCTCACCTAATGTTATAATTTAGTTTCTTCGACCTCTCTGTATAACCTGTTTGTAAACCACAGTGCGTTTGCAGGTGGTCTAATAAAGGACATACTTACTTACTTACTTCTGTAGCGCCCGAGGCTGATGAACAAGGCATCAAACGATGGCACAGCAAACCAAGTCATAATGAGGTCAATATCCAGAAGATCTGTTCGTAAGACAGAGATGCAGCCTATGGTGGATAAGCAGTTTTGAAAGATGTAAGTTTTAAGTTGAGAATGAAATGACACAAGTGACTGAGCAGAGCGCACAGATACATGGAGAGAGAGAGTTTCAAAATTTCGGTCCAGCAACCGAAAAAGCTCGTTGACAATGGATGAAAAGGTGGAGCAGTAGATGTGCCGTGGAATTTGATTTTTAGAAACCTATTAAAATGAAAATGAAATGATTTTCTCTTTAGTTCAGACATAGAAATGTATCTTGGTTAGTTGTCACTGTGAATGTTACAAATACTTGAGTTGATTGTTGTTCTTGACAACACAACGATGTTGTCAACACAGGCCAGTGTGCTGTGACAAACAATTATAAAAGGCTTTAACCTTGAGCCTTGAGCACGTGCCAGTTGAAAGAGGTTTCTGAATTGCTGTTATAATAGTTGTGCCCATTGCGTTGTTAGATCACGTGGCTCAACGGCGTCAACAGTCATATATAAAATGGTTGCCTTTGAAAGGACTTCGGAAATGATTTCTTAGTTGGAATGTTACCTATGCATGGGGTGTCATCTGCTCACAACATGTTATACAATACAATACAATACAACTGCATTTGATATTGCTTTCCTTCGAAAGTTCAGACGTGCACACATGACCATATGACAGAACATCGATGGCATTGAGCTCTTTTGAGTGAAGGATTTGCTCAACATCCCTAAATACAAGAAAGGCTTTCTTCGTTAGGATGTTGTATTTGAATTAAACCGGAAACTGTAAAGTTACAAACCGCTACTTTACATGTAATGTAGACCAGAGTGTGTTTTGTTAACTGGTTCAAATAAAGAATATATACTTCGTAAGTAAGTAAGTAAGTAAGTAAGTAAGTATATCCTTTATTAATCCAACTGCTAACCGCATTTTGGTTTACACATGTATATCACGTCCAGATTAAAGTACTAAGGCCTATATTCCGGTGAAAATCATCCTAATTATGAAAGATTTACGAGCTAGACTGTCAGCAGTCGGGAGAACCCGATTATGAACACGGGGTCGCAAAGTATAACCCGTATGCTTAACAGGAGGTAATAGCACATGAAGCACATGTGTAGGACATGTAAGGACGGTCGTGAAAAGTTTTGAATCAGCAGTACGGATCAATTGTTCGAATCTAGGGTAGTCTACAGGAAGATAACCAGCTTTAATCAGACCTTTCTTTTTGACCGGGCCTGGGTCGGGAGCGCCACTAAGTAGATTTCTTGAAGGGGCGCTATAGAAGTTCATTATAGATAGATAGATACTTACTTACTTAGTTACATACTTACTTACAATACAGTAAAACTATTTGATGCTAAGCTCTTCCACAGTTCAGCACACATGACCATACGACAGAACATCGATGGATGTCGCTGAGCAACTGTGAGTAAAGGACTTGCTCAAGGTCCCTACTCAGTAATCACTGATCAGTGATGAGTCACCTCACTTGAGACTTGAACCGGTAGCTATCCACGTTACAACAAGACGATCACCTTAACCTGCTGCCGTGCCCTCATGTTACATCATGCACAGGCCTGGTCAAAATTCTCAGGAGGTTGTTGATTTTGAAATCCCCAGTAAAAATCCCTCATTTTGTTTGGACCCATATTGCTTTGTCTAATGCCTTCCACTGTGTGTGTGTATCATCTGAGTTTAGTTTTTAAATAATCGTTCTGTAATCGGTTATTAATTAATGGCTGAATTATTGCCGGATATCTTTCATTTTAAGTGAGTTGTTTTTCTGTTTGACGTTGCTGTTAAATGTCAAAGATTACATTATGCTGTTCGAGATTTGCGTTTTGGTGGCAGTGACAGGTGAGTGTGTGACTCATTTATTCGTCCGGTGATTTATACGGGAACTTTCCTAATGAGATTAACGTCGTTATTATAATTCGAGTTACATAGTTGGACTGAGGGATTTCATGACTGGAAAGATCAGACACTTATGTAGCCACAGAGTGAACAGACATCGGTTTCCTTCCCAGATACTTATTGAGTATTTATTGACAATAATAGCTCCGGTGTATAATTTATTATACACTAGGCTTCAACAAGTGGCGCATGAAAGCCAATCAATAATCAGGTCAACATCGTTTGATTATGGTGGTTACAATAATGAGGATGGTTAAGAGTGGTGATGATGACAATATGATGACGTTGAGATGATGATAAATTATTATTAATTGCAATTAGTAACTTCTGTTGCGCCGGTGTCTACTGCACAAGGCATCAACCGATGGGATACCAAAACAAAGCCGTAATCAGGTCAATATCCAGAAGGTCAGTCCGTAAGACAGAGAGGCAGCCTATGGTGGATAAGCAATTTGAAAGCTAGGTTAAGTTTTAAGTTGTAGATGGAAAGACACAAGCGACTGAGCAGAAAGGATGTCTGGACTGTAGAGAAAGTTCCAAAATCTGAAAAAGACATTAGACACTGCTCAGTGAATGTTTTTTGACATTTAGATAGTTTACGTGAACAACTGAGTAGCTGTAGTTCTGTACTAGAGAAATTGTGTGTGTTAGTAGTGACTTGGGTATGATAATATATGTTGTTGTTTTGATATTATGATATCATTATGAAGTAATGATATTTGTGGGACACGGTAGCTGATTGGTTAGAGCGTTCCCTCGTAATGCAGAGAGTATGGGTTCGAGTCTCCTTCTATGAGATGGCTACTGTATGGGGACCTTGAGCAAGTCCTTCACCCACAATTGCTCAGCACCATTGATTGATGCTTAGTCATTAGATTGTGACGATTGATAAATGCATAATGATAATAATACTAATAGTAATAATGATAATAATAATATTTTTTCATTATTGAGCTATTATTCTTTGGACCCAGTTTGATGCAAAGAATTGGTGTGGGGTCGTGTGACTTGGACTAATTTGGTTGCAGCCCATTGGTTGCCATTTTCTTTTGAACCCAATTGGTTTGGACCGAGTTAGGGTGAACAGTATGGGCTGGATCCTGTTGGACCAATTTGGTTGGACTGGACTAATGTGGTTGAACCAATAATATTTGGCATTAAGACCCTTACTTTCAACGTGCAAGTGGTTTTTAAATTTGAGACCATGTATTTTGGCCCATTTAATTTGGACCAATTTTGTTTGGACCCATATTATTTTGGACCAATTTGTTTTGGACCCATCTTTCAGACCATTTCCATTTAGTATTGACCCGTGTGTTTTGAATACATCCAGTTTTTGACCTATTTGGTTTGCAACATTTTGGCTTCGGGCGATTTGTTGATTTTCTAAGTGATGCACAACCACTTTCCAATTGAATGTTTATCGGACCTTATCATCGGCCTTTTCTTATCATCAACGACCCAGTCTGTCGATGTGGCATACCTCTTACCTGGACGCACGTTGCGATCCTATTGATGCATGAAGTCACTCGGTGTAGACAGCATTCCGTTTAGTGTAGTTTTTCGTTGCTAGGGTCCGACCTTTTTGACCCTGTACTCGCAGGTGTTCTGACCCCTTGGCGCCCATTTCCTGCGTCGACGCCCCGGCTGGCTCGTAGGGGAGAGCCCTGGCGTCGAGATTTACATAGTATATTTAGATGTGCATGGCTACGGGTAGCCTGGATTCTGATGAGGGGTAGGTGGGATCGTGACGGTTTGGGCGTTGTGTTGTGCATGTAGCAAAACACAAGAAACACAAAGCACAAGGATAATTGGTTAGAGCGGTCGCTTTGTAATGTGGAGAGTACGGGTTCGATCCTCCTCCTCTGAGATGGGTATACTGTGTAGGGACATTGAGCAAGTCCTTCAATCACAATTGCTCAGTAGATAGTGGCGCTTAATAAATGCATTATAACCATAGCAGTATGGCATGGGCTTACTTTTTACTTAATTGATGCGGCTGGATTCGAACCTAAGACGAGGGATTAGAAGTCGACCACTGTGCCACCGTTGTTGTTGTCTTGTGTGTGTGCCTCAGCCGAAAGACGGTTCAGAGTCAGGACTGGATCTTTGATGTGGATGAGGTTGATTGGGTTATGGAGGTGGTGTGTTTGAAGATGGAGGATTGGCTTGGCTTTGATTCCTTTGACGGAGACCAGGGTTCTAATGGAAAGTTCGTTAAGGTGTAATGGAAATGTGACTGTCTGTCTACCTGCCTGCCAGTCTGTCTATGTGTCTGTCTGCCTGTCTGTCTGTCTGCCTGCCTGTCATCTTGTTACTCTGTCTGTGTCATTCTTTGCGGCTGTCTTTCTGTTTGTCGGTCTGTCTGTCTGTCTGTCTGTCTGTCTATGTATGTATGTTTCTCTGTTTCTGTCTTTCTGCATGGCTGTCTGTCTGTATGTAAGTTAGTCCGTGTGTGTGTGTGTCTCTGTTTCTGTTTTCCTTTTTATCTGTCTGTCTGTCTGTTTCTCTGTGTGCTGCTGATTTCTTTTGCTTTGTCTGTGTGTGTCTGTCTTTCTGTTACTGTTTCTCTGTTGTCTGTCTTGTCTTTCTGTTGACCTGTCTGTGTGTGTATGTCTTTGTAACTGGCTGTGTTTTTCTCTATATCTCTGTCTGTCTGTATGTGTCTTTCGGCATATGTTGTCTGTCTGTGTATCTCTGTATGTCTGTCTTTCTGTGTGGATCTGTCTCTCTTGTTTCAATTCCGTTTGATTCGCTAACAAGGCCTTTTAGTGGCGGTGAACTGGACGAAGAAGAAAGCGGGAAAGGGGTGGGACACTGTGGGAGAAACCGGAAGGGAGGAATGGAGAGAGAGATGAGAAAGAGAGATACACAGAGAGGCAGAGACAGAGAGAGAAAAGATGAACCAGAGAGAAAGACAAGTGAGAGACAAATACAAGAAGAGAGACAAAGGGAGAGACAGAGAGAGACAGAGAGAGAGACAGAAAGAGAGAGAGAGAGAGAGGGAGAGAGAGAGAGACTTGCACAGAAATACAGGAAGGGAGAAGAGAGAGAGAGAGAGAGAGAGAGAGAGAGAGAGAGAGAGAGAGAGAGAGAGAGAGAGAGAGAGAGAGAGAGAGAGAGAGAGAGAGAGAGAGAGAGAGAGAGAGAGAGAGAGAGAGAGAGAGAGATGTTTTGACAAGTAAAAGACAGAGGTGATAAGTTGAGCGACTGTGTAAGGAAGCAGGAGGCAGGTGGGCAGTGTTGGGGAAACAGAAAAGGGAGGGAAGTTCCTGGAGGAAGGGGAGGGAATGGGAATCGGAATGGCTTTGTTTCCTCGGCAGATCAGAGAGAGACAGACAGACAGAGGCAGAGAGACAGAGAGGAGGGGCACAGAGTGTTGCTCTTCTAGGATATACTCTTATAGGTATCCTTTGTCTGCTAGGTGCGGATAAAGAGAGAGGCGTAGACAAACGCACGCACGGACGGATGGACAGACAGACAGATAGACACAGCCACAGATATATGTAAAATACACAAATAACAAAAACTGAGTCAGACAGACACAACGAGAGGCAGAAAAACAGACACACAGATACATAGAAAGATAGAGGGACGTACAGACAGACAGTCATGTACAGAATTTCACAGAAAACACGTGACAGACGTAGACACACAGGGAAACACAAAGAGCCAGACAGACAGCCAGAGAGACAGCTTGACCTTGACCACCGATTGAGAGGGAGTCATGCAGGGTGGGGTTGAGTGCGATTTCTCCCGTCTGCCGAAAACGAAGCACCCCGCGGCGGCGCAGCCCAGTTCCACCCTTCCATGGTGACTCACCGGGCGGATGTGTTGCATATCGTCTCCGACGGCGCACGGAGCACCGAGTACTTACCCCACATCTCTCTATAGGCCACCTCTTGCCTTCTGCCTTTGTCTAAAGAATTGATTAGCGAGTCATGACGTCTGTCGATTAGGTGAGATTGGATTAGATTAGATTTCGTTCGACTGACAGCCTCTCCCGAGTCACGCTCTGAGTCACGGCGTGACTGTGGCCGCGAAAAAAGACCACAACAACGATGATGATAATGATGATCGATGACGACGACGACGACGATGATGATGATGATGATCATCATGGTAATGACGACTACGACGGTGATGACGATTAATATGAGGATGATTATTGTGATTATGATGATGATTGTGATGGACTGATAATTATGATATATATATATATATATATATATGATATTCATGACTATGATGATAGTGATGACTGTGATTATGATGATTCATGGTGATGACAGTGATGATGCTGGCGACGACGACGATGATGAAGATGAACCAAGGAACACGAGACGAGTACATGCGTCAATCTGCTCGGGGTGCACCAGGGATGGACATCGAGGACGCCCATAGTTAGTCGGTGTGTGGTTGTTCTCACACAGGGGCCTTGGGTTGGTTGATCCGGCGGTAACTTGATCCGACAAACCTTTCAACACGAATTATAATAATTGCATTTATTAAGCGTCACTATCTAATGACGAAGCGTCAATCGATGGCACTGAGCAACTGTGAGTGAAGGACTTGCTCACCGTCCCTACACAGTTACTGTCTCAGAGGAAGAGGAGGACCGAACCCATACTCTCCCCGTTACAAGGCGAGTGCTCTAATGAATCGGCTACCGTGTTGTCCCGCTTGTTGCCTCATCGCAGACGCTGCTTATCTCGGCTGCTGGCGTCTGATATTCCACCCTCGCTGCGTCTGACCTTCCGCCGAAAGGTCACGCCGCCACATCCTTCCCCTCCCACAAACAGAAAATGCTCATAAAGTGGAAAACGATAAGAGGTGAATGAAGTTATTTTCCGAGTTGGAATAAATTTGGTATGACTGGCTGTGTAATTGGATACGATAAGCTATCGGATATATATCTCTATGTTGAAGAAAGTGTGTACATATATGTGTCGTGTAGCGTTTGTTATTGAATATGTGGTATTTGATATCGTACTTAATGCGTGAAATATTACCAGCCATAGTTTTATTTAATATCGGTCCTTTTTTCAGGCTCATCAGCATTCAATGAAGTCATCTGATTATCTTTGTTCATGCCTAAATCAAGAACTGTTCTTGGTGAACGACCTTTTCCGGTTGCTGGAACTACTTCTTGTAGCACTCTTCCTGTGTCTGTGCGCTCTGCTCAGTCGCTTGTGTCATTTCGTTCTCAACTTAAAACTTTTCTCTCAGATTGCTTATTCACCATAGGCTGCCTATCTGCCTTATGTACTGCCTTATGTACTGACTGATCTTCCGGATATTGACCTGATTACGGCTTGGTTTTGGTATGCCATCCGTTGATGCCTTGTGCATTAGACACCAGCGCGATAACAGACTATACCAATGTTTGTCCGAATGCCAAACTCTTTCTCTTCATTTAAGAAACGCCTGAAAATTGACCATTTTCTCATTGGCTTTCGAACTTCTGGATATCTAACTGCTCTTCACCTAATAATGGAACCGGAGACAGCTTGGAGCTGAAATAAGTAAGTAAGTAAGTTCTTGTTGAGATTTGAACCTCAGAGGTCTGGTCTGATGGTCGAGCATGCCATCCACTACACCAGAGCTCCCGCGGGGGTTAATTGAAGTTCAAAGGTTACGTACGACTGTCGACGGATACAAATTCCTGATGACATTTTCTGGTTTTCGTCTAAGTCCAAACCCGGTAAATCATCATCACAGGGATCCTTTGATGTTTCCCGCACCCTACCTGACCCAGTTTAACCCGACCCAGTTGTTTCTGAAGCCGTAACTTATCTTGACAGGAATGGGGCTGTGGGTAGACAGCAGGTGGCATGTTTACCCCCTTCTCGACGTACGCTTGACGAAACTGACGCAACTAGCGCTCGTGAATAAGCTGGTGCCCTGCCATTAGCCACAGGCTTCTATAAATAGTAGGGTTACTATGTAGAGATCCGTGGATTAGCTTAAATAGATAACTTAGTGCTTTAGGAATTTGGACTTTACGAACGAGGAGTCGAGGATTTGGCCCATTTTCCATCTTCCGCGAGCTGCTTGATTGCGTATGGAGGCTATGATGTCGGTGACCTTCTAAAAGGTCATCGTGGAACTGTTAAATACCGCATTACCCCGGATGTTCGTCTGTATGTGTGGCTGTGAAACTGTACAGATTCGGAACAGTTGGATGTCGACACACAGCGCGGCGTATTGCACGCCCCCGGTGTGCATCGTGACTTTTAGTATAATAGGGCAGTTAGGGAGAAGAAAGAAAGGAGGAACAGGAGAAGGGGGAGGAGGAAAGAAAGGAAAAGAGGTGGAGGAGAAGGAGGAAGAGAAGTTTGTGAGCTTGTAACGCGGAGAGTACGGGTTCGATCCTCCTCGTCTGAGACGGTTACTGTATAGGGACATTGAGCAAGTCCCGCACTAACAATTGCACTGCACCTCAGTGACTGCGTAATCAATGCGATATGTTCAAAATTAAGTATAATGCTAACAAGTAATAATAATAGTAGTAGTAGTAGTAGTAGTAGTAGTAGTAGTAGTAGTAGTAGTAGTAGCAGCAGCAGCAGCAGAAGCAGCAGTAGTAGTAGTAATAATAATAATAATAATAATAATAATAATAATAATAATTACAATTATAATTATGGTAAACTTTTGATGATACTCCCTCCAGATTTCTGTATATTGTAGACGGTGTTTGTGTAGATTTGTTTCTCCCAAGGTGGTGCTATATAAATTTGAAATGACAATTACTGTTTGGAATACATGTATACAATATAAGGTCTGGTCGAGGTGCGGGTTATTGTCGTTTGGAAGTTGCCGCCTTAATTCCACAAGTCTTCGTCAGTGTCATGTTGACCAAGTGCTGCATTCCAACGACCTCGTTAACTCGTATTTACCGTTGTCGCGCCTTTCGATGTGCTGTGGTATTATTGTAGTCTGACATTTATTAAGCTCTACTTCAAGTAAAGCACTCACCAGTGACGTTCCCGACCCAAACCTGCTGCAGTGGTAATTGTGATTAGTAACTTCTATTGCGCCGGTATCTAATGCACAAGGCATCAACCGATGGCACACCAAAATCAAGCCCTAATCAGGTCAATATCCAGATAATTAGTTCGTAAGACAGAGAGGCAGCCTATGGTGGATAAGCAATGACGTAATGACGACTATTTACATAGCTTCGATAAGATAGGAGATTTCCAGCAAGGGCATTACATTGCCGCGTGGAGGGAACACGGAGTCGAGGAAGACAAAGATATGAATGGAAAACGTGATAAAAGATCTTAAAGAACAAGACATGGACCCTGGATACTATCAGAGAAAGAAATGGTACCATCTTGTGCGAACCTCATTGTCGGCACACAACTGACGGAAGAGAGAGAGACAGACAGACAGACAGATCTACTTCTAGGGCGCATTACGCCGTCAGCTATTAGCACAAATGTTACTTAGTAAGTACATGTTTACATAAGTAAAAGTACAGGTTTTAAGCTTCTCTATTCACCGTCATGCTTATTGGGTAAATGATCATTGAACGCAGACATTATTACTTTGATGTCATTAATTACGATTCTACGACTGCGGTTAGTACGAGGTTACGTCGCCAAAGGAATGCAGCATCGCATCGTGCGCGGGGGCTTGAGGACAGAATCACGGTGGCGACCGATTCGGTCGTTTAACCGAAGGGTTCCCTCTAGGGAGAGATAAGTTGCGAGGCGTTTTGTTTAACGGACGGTAGAAGGAATTCGGCGTCTCCTGCTTACTTGTTTATGACGAACCCAATTGAATTTATTGGCCGAATAGTGCGATGCTGCGTTTATTAGGTCCATGGACGTCTAGTGTAGTGCGTTTGGATGCGTTTTTAAATGTCTCTGTACTTCTGTAGTGTAGTATATGAACATGCGCGGATAGCGTCGGGTCCTCTCGAGTGTGGTGAAATTTAATGCAAGGTGAATTATAAGGTAAGGTAAATGAAAGGTAAAAATACCAATAGGTAACTTAGGTAAAGTGTATTTATCCTGGTAAGAAGTCCACAGTATCAACAGCAGCGCTACATAAGCAAACGCGTGTGTCCAGTTTTGTTTCGATAACTATTCGGAAGGAGTCCTTGTCCCGCGAGACCAGCGCTGATGCAAATGAGGAGCTTGGACAAAATGCGTGCCATTGCATTCTAGCTGATTCGAGGGATCGGTGGTGGGGTGACCGAGGCCCTAGGAGGTGAGGACGGGGTCAGCAGACCTTGCACAGAGGAAGGAGGATTGGTCGAGCGTGATGCATTCAATTACCCCTTGGTAACTACGAAGGCTGCCCTTCCGTCTCCTCCCCCCTTCCAGTGGTTAAGAGGGCAACATGTCGGTGCAGAGTTTGATTCACAGGGGAAATCTGATTTCAGAACAGATGTATCGTGCCACTGCCCGGTGGATAAACTAATGATGGTCATGTTGGTGTTGGTGGTGAAATTGCAGTGGCAGTGGCGATATTGCATAATATGTTCGGTATCAGTGACCAATGAATAATTACGGTGGTGATGGTATTGGTGATGGGGTGGGGTGGTGGTGATAGTGGTAGAAGTGGTGGTGATGGCATCGGTGGTGTTGATATTGCTGATGGTTGTAGTGATGGTTGTGGTGGTGATAGTGGTAGTGGTATTGGTGTTGGTGGTAGTGGTTGTGGTATTGTTGATGGTGGTAGTGATGGTTGTGGTGGTGGTATTGGTGCTGGTGGTAGTGATGGTTGTGGTATTGGTTATGGTGGTAGCAGTGGTAGCGGTGGTGATCCATAAGATATTCTGTTTTAAGTGCCAAATGAATGACTAATTGCTGCTGCTGCTGCTGCTGCTGATGATGATGATGATGATGATGATGATGATGATGATGATGATGATGATGATGGTGGTGGTGGTGGTGGTGGTGGTGGTGGTGATGATGATGATGATGATGATGATGATGATGATGATGATGATGATGATGATGATGATGATGATGATGATGATGATGATGATGAACAATATCAAGAGTCATGTGACAATGCACGTGTAAGGATGCTGCTTCCTTTGTGCTGCGACAGACGTCTTTCCATGTGCAGCACAGACAACATCTCTGTCAGTCAGCATCTCTCATTAAAAGCCAGGGTGATGATGCTTCAGCTGCGGAGGAGGAGGCAGCCGATCTATCTATGGCTGACTGTTAGATGATTTCAGACCAACTGTACGATTGTCTGTCTCCATGATCGTCTTTGTCTGTCTGTCTGTCTGTCTGTCTGTCTGTCTGTCTGTCTGTCTGTCTGTCTGTCTGTCTGTCTGTCTGTCTGTCTGTCTGTCTGTCTGTCTGTCTGTATGGTATACTGTGCAGATTATATATAAGTTCCTGCAGATAGATAGACTTTTACGTATACCAGGTGTATCTCCATCTGTGTGTGTTTAGTAGGCCTCTGTCGGTCTGCCAGTGTGTGTTTGTGTGTATGTGTGTGTGTCTGTTTGTATGTATGTCTGTGTCGACGTTTGTCTGTCTGTCAGTTTTATTACTGAGTGTGGATGGAAGAGTCAGTCCAGGGTTATGGAATTTACTTCATATGTGCATTCTCTGTCTCTCTCTGTCTGTCTGTCTGTCTCTGTCTGTCTGTCTGTCTGTCTGTCTCTCTCTGTCTCTGTCTCTCTCTGTCTCTTTGTCTGTCTGTCTCTCTCACTGTCTCTGTCTCTATCTGTCTCTCTGCCTCTGTCTGTCTGTCTGTCTCTGTCTGTCTGTCTCTTTCCGTCTGTCTCTTTCTGTCTGTCTGTCTCTCTCTGTAGCTCTGTCTCTGTCTTTGTGTCTCTTTCTAGCTATCTGTCTGTCTGTCTGTCTAACTGCCTCTCTTTCTCTGGCTCTGTTTGTCTGTGTATCTCTGTCTCTGTACGTCTCCGTCTGTTCGTCTGTCTGCCTGTCTTTCTTTGTTTCTGTATGTCTGTCTGTGTCTCTCTTTCTCTGTCTCCCTTTCTTAACCTTGCCTTATCTTACCCAACCTTACCTTTTTGTTAACCTTCATATTACCTCTGTTCCCCATAGTAAACTTACAATACACCTATCCGTAGTTGATATATTTTTTAAGACGAGTGGTTTATCTTGTGGCTGGGTATGTCTAGTGGTAGGTGGTAGGTGATAACAAGCGCTTGCATGAGACACTGAGTTATGAGGATGCTCCTCTTATCTACGCATGTGCCGTGGTTCTTCGGATTACCACCAGCCTCCGTCTCATCCTCCTCTCATCCTCATGCTCCTCTGAAGACCTAAGTTTCCTCTTGTTCCTCCTCAGTGTTATTCCTCGTCCTCATCAGTCCTGCTTGTCCTCTTCGTCCTTTTCTTCTTCCTCTTTCTCGTCTTGCTCCTCTTCCTCCTCCTCTTTCTTCTGTTCCTCCTCCTCCTCCTTCTGTCTTCTTCCTCCTGCACCCTTCTCCTCGTCCTCCTCCTTCTCCTCTAGCCCCTGGGTGGAAGCATCCTCATGGATGTTCCCATCCTTCCATCGTTCCTTCCATCGTTTCTGCCTTCGTCCCCAAGTGCTGCAGCTCTTCTATACTCCTATTATCTTTCGTCTCAGACGTCGACCATCAAACCGCATTTCGCTCGAGTGTCCATCGAGTTGAGCGCATAGCACAGCCGTAAAAGCAGCTTATAATAGCTGTAACTGTAATGTGGCCTGTTGAAGGCTAAGAGCAGCTTCTATTAACACCAGGAACTGTAGTGTGGCTGTGTAAGGGTCCCGACAAAGATGCTCTATTCACGTCGACAGCCTGTGTCTGAAAACGTTTAGATACCGATGTGGCCCGTGAAAGGCTCCTGTAAAGACACTGTGTGTATTTCCACAGACAGTGTCTGAAATGTTCAGACACTAACGTGACTTTTGGATGGCTCTTTAAAATATTGTCTGTATAGCATTCAAAGACCCTGAGCCAATGTCTGACAATGTTTAGAAACTTGTGTGACATTTGAGAGGTTCTTAGAAGGTCAGTGTGGCTGACGGCCAGACACAGAGAGACACCGTTAAGCTCCATAGAAATACATGTAACTTGCTACTGAGAGAGATGCTACGTAAATTGCTGTAATTACAATTACAATTACAAGTATGATTACCGTAATCTTCTTCCAGTGTCTTTATGAAAAACGTTTATCATCAGGATGCTTTATGAAGCTGCTTAGTTTACGCTATGGGTAAAAAACAATATAAATTGTGGATAATTGAGACAAATATTAGTAGCTAATATTAACATATTATTAGTATATTATCTGTATAAACATGTTTACGTTGCTGTACACCAAAATGCGGTTTGCAATTGGTTTCAATAAAGAATATTCTATTCTATTCTATTATGATTAACGATATTGCCAGTTGCTTGGCTTAAATGTCCACTGTTAAATTTGTCAGGGGACATTACCATATTTCAGTTGTATTGAATTGTATTGTCTTGCATTATATTGTATCACACTGTGCTGTATTGTATTGCTTTGTGTTGCTATGTACTCTTATTGTATTCTATATTGCATTATATTTTCTTGTATTGTTTTGCAATGTATTATGCTATATTGTACTGCATTGTATTTAATGGTAATTGTCTTGTATTCGTTGTCTCTAGGTCAGGCGCCGACGCAGTTCATCAGCCAACCTCAGGCAGGGACTCCAGAGGTCCAGGGCAACGCCAAGGTCCTCATCTGCAACGCCACCGGAAGTCCCAGTCCGTCCTATCGGTGGCTGAAGGACGGACGGAGCTATCAGGCGACGGCAAGGAGTGGCATTGAAGGGGGAGCGCTGAGGCTGCGTAACATCCAGAGGTTGGACGCCGGAAGGTATCAGTGCATCGCCAGCAACAGTTATGGTGCTCTGCTCAGCAGCTCTGCTCAGTTACATGTCGCTTGTAAGTACAGTATACAATACAATACAATACAATATACAATACAATACAATACAATACAATACAATATAGTGCCTTACTTTACTTTATCTGACTTCCTGACCTTTTGGTTCATGACCTATCTTACTTTACTTTTATGATATATACTTTGACTTGTACAGTTGTACTAGACTTATACTAAAGAGGTGGTCCACAAAAGAGGTTACTAACGAAGGAGGTAATTCAGTGTGAGGTAATTGGTAACGGCTGCGACTGAAGTCCAGATTGTTTTAATCAAGCCGCGGGGCTCGAACACCTGCTTCTTAAGAGAGCAGCTGTCATCACGGACATTTTCCCGTGGTTACATGTAACTAGGTCATTGCCTCTTTCGTTATGTAACTAGGTCTCCTTCATTGTGCATGTTTGACAATACATACACGGACCATTTTCCGTGTCAACATGTAACTAGGTCATTGAATCATTTGTATGTAACTATGTCTCCTTCGTTGCGTGTAATAAGTTAATTAAGTGATTTAAGTGAGTTAACTAATCTTTTTATTAGCTGAGACAAATGCGTAAACTTTATCTCTACCTGGTCTACCACAACGACTTCTATAGCGCCGTTTATTTACAAACGAAGCAATTGAGTGCACAACCAGAGTAATGAAGAATCTTGATCTATCGGCATTTCGTCATAGGTGGCTGAAAGAACACTGGCGACTATTCGAGTACTGGTTAAAATGATCGGACTCGTACGCGGTATCGGATATTTCAGTAATCAGCAATACGCGGTATCGGCATAATCGGCAAACAGGGCTATCGGTACACCTCTAGTAGTGGTAGTGGTAGTAGTTGTGGTGGTGAGAGTGGCGGTGGTGGAAGGTGTGGATGTAGTAGAGGTGGTTGTGGTGGTAGTAGTAGTGTTGGTGGTGGAAGTGGTAGAAGCAGTAGTAGTGGTAGTAGTAGCCGTAGTTTCCATTGTTTAGCGACATCAGTTTTTTTATAGCTGCCAGTCCCAGTGCAGTTCACGTCGACCTTAGCTGAAAATACTAAGCTACTGAATTGATTTTATAAAGTAGGTTTGTATAGCGTTGGAACAACACGATTTGCGGGTGTCTAAGCAGCGCTGTATTTCTGGTTAATAACATCTGTGAATTTGTTAACGACATCTTGTTAGGTTAGTTGAAATCCCATTTAAATATTAAAGCGGAAAGATAATAAGATATCGCTTTTTATTTACTTATTCCGAGATTTTAAGTCGTATAGCATCAAAGGCCGTTGACGGAAATTCAAAAGTATGTAATTATGCAACGTCCGAAAGACAATTTAAAGGTGTCAAAACAATACTTTACAATTATAATTAATTTTCATCGGTTAACGACTTAAACACTCGCGTCACCTGCTTAGACGTTGCTGAAACGAAAATGAGGATTATATAGCGTTGGAGGAATGCATTTTGCGGGTGTGTAAGCACCGTGATGTTTCTGATCTAAATCTTCAACTCCAACTTTCGAAAGCGCTACTCTAAAACTAAGCGCAGGACACCAGCTTATTCACGAGCGCTTCGTCTTATCAGAAGGGTTGTCCAGAGATTTCGAGAGAAGGTGCGAGTGCGGTTCCCTGAGAGCTCTGAAG
>OY744612.1:52044153-52136653 GCA_963556255.1 Allolobophora icterica
CCTGTTTCTAGGCTTGGGACTGGAACTACCTGGCATTATTGGAAATACCGGTAGTGGTGGGGTATAGAAAGGTCATCTCTCTGAACCGGAACTAAATTTTGGATTCAGACCGTTTTATATCAGAATCTTTGTTATAACAAGTTGCGTTGAAGGAGGTTTCGGTATATACGTATATATATTATATATATATTATATATATATATATAGTAAATATAAGTATGTATATATTTATATGTGTCCTTTATTCCGTCATGTTTCCTATCATCTCTTTCCGTCTTCAGACGGAAGAAGAAAGAGTTAAATTACTTCTGCATTTTTTATTAGTCATATATATAAAGAGAGAGAGAAGGAAAGGTTAGGGGAGGGGAGACCAAGAGAGGGAGAGGGAGGCAGGGCATGTGTTTGTTTATTCAAAAGAGAGGAAGAGGATGTGGGACAGATACAGACAAAGAGAAAGTCAAAGAGACGGACTGACGGAGAGACAGAGACAGAGAGGCCAACTATCCAAACTCTGATTAGTTCCCCAGATATTTTGTATTATATTTTCTTAACCTTTTCTTCCTTCTCCTCCTCCACCATTCCTCCGCTCTCTTCCTCTTCGCGTTCGATTCCGCTACTGCTCTCCGATGCATCCTCTTCCTTAATCTTTCCCCTCCTCGTATTCCTCCCTTCTTCCTCCCTTCCTCCTTCCCTCCTCCATCGCTTTTCCTTCTCTTCCTCCTCCTCGTCTCTTCCTCCCTCTTCTGCTTCCCGTTCTCTTCGTCATCCTCCGTCTCCTGCTCCTCCAGCTTCTCTCCTCCTCTTCATCCTCCTTCACTCGTCCTGCTCATCCTCTTTATCCTCCGCTCTTCATCCTTCTCTCCTTCTCTTTATCCTGCTCCTCTCCTGCTCCTCTTTCTCTCCTCCTCCATTTCCCCTCCCCTATCCTACTCCTCATCTCTCCTCACCCTGATCCTCCTCTTCCTCCTCCAATTCTTCCCATGCTTCCTCTGCCTCCTCCATCTTCGCTCAGCATGGGTACAGTCGGCTGATATTTCTCATCTGCCAGCCACAAATGCCTCGCTCTCTGTCAGTCTTCTCCACACTCCCAGAGTCTTAATAGTCCGGTGCTACGCCTAATAATAGGCGGCCATTTGGCCTAATGGCCTGTTCAGTGGTCCTGATAATCTAGTCGGGGTTCTCGATGACTTGTAGCTGGTGTAGGAGAGGAAGAGCAGCCCCTTAAAGTACCCCGAGAGGCAGACACAGGTGGGAAGTGTTAGCGACTTACTTTTCCTAACCTCGGCTTATGAGGGCGGGTGGCCAGCACTCTCCCTCGCCGTCTCATCTTCCCACTGACACTGCACGGCCAATGTACTCATTATAGCTGAGCTGGAAAGAGCTATTACATGACACCGATGAATTCCATCATCGCCTCTGATGACTCTCTCTTGAAGTGGCGCTATATAAATTTGCAATTACCATTACCATTAACTGCACTGCATTTACTCTGTATTACACTTCGCTGATCATTTAACATTACAATGCATTACATTTACTTTACGTTTAAATTGCATTACATTGACATCACATTTACACTACAATATTCGTATTGCTAGACAATATTAAATTTATTTTACATGTGACTATATTCATGCTACAGTGATCATATAACATGTTACATGTAACATATAACACCAAGTTACATTAACTTTACCTTTACATTAAATTGGCTTTGGCACTCCATTTGCCATATAGTACATTGCACTTCACTGTTGTGACATCAAATTACATTGCTTTTCCTTATGTGACATCGCATTACGTATTTCAATCATGTAATCATACTGCTTTGTTATAATAATTTTATTGTGTAATCATGTAATTGTAGTGTGTTGTTGCAATCCTATAATCATAATGCATACATACATATATACGTACATATGTATTTCAATCGTGTAATCATACTGCTTTGTTATAATAATTTTATTGTGTAATCATGTAATTGTAGTGTGTTGTTGCAATCCTATAATCATAATGCATACATACATATATACGTACATATGTTGACAATCCATACACATATACATGGATATACACACGCATACATACACCTCTGAGTAGAGACCTTGAAGGGGCGCTATATAAATTTCGTTTGACTGTTTGTAATTGTGTAATCATGTGGCCATAATGCATTGTTGTAATCATGTGGTCGTAAATAATGCGTTGTTGTAATCCAGTAATCATGTAATCATGATACATTGTTGTAATCCTGTGAACATGTAATCAAAATACGTTGTTGTTATCGTGTAATAGTATAATCGTAAATGCATTGCTGATGTGTCTGTGTAGACATCCGTCCATTCTCCAACGGAGGCAACGCCAACAAGTTCGTCAGTCTGGGTCGGGCCGTCGTCATTGACCTGCCCCCGATAGACTGCTACCCGTCCCCGAGCGTCGAATGGTACGACGGAGGCGGCGGAACCCGCGTGTCACGTGAGTCGTCCGCCTACCACGTGACCCTGCGCAATCAGCTCGTAATCCTCGATGCGAAACCGAACATCGATAGCAAGATGTTCAAAGCGACGGCTACGAACGTCATATCACAGCAGACGACAGACAGCCAACTGTTCATCGTTAAGATCGAAAGTACGGCCAACAGTATTGTTACTATTATTATTATTACTATTATTACCATTGTTATTGTTATAATTGTTATTGTTATTATTACTGTTGTTCTTGTTAGAATTGTTATTATTATTATTATTAGTAGTAGTAGTAGTAGTAGTAGTAGTAGTGTTGAGTGCCTCTGATTGGCGAACACTGTGAGAGGCGCTTTATAACTGTTCAGATACAGTACATTACAATACAATACAATTATTACTATTGTTATTATTAGTACTATTATTATAATTACTTATTATTATTACTATTATTATTATTGTTATTATTATTATTTTTCCTCGAGGTACGTATAATCCCTCAGGAGTCTAACAAATTATGCTAGGAGCTGTTGTTGAATGTATGAAAAATCAGGCCTCGTCCTCCACACAGTAATCATATATATAATGTATTACAGTTACTGGACATGTACATCACATTAAACAAGAAAAATTGTGCTATGGCATTAGAAGACTTGTGGGTGGTGTTGCTGCTTTTAGACATGGGCAGTTCAGTTGGTGACGTTGGGCCAGAGATTGTGGTGCCACCTGTCGACACGGTTGTCGTCAGCGCTTCTGACGATGACGTGGCGCGTCTCGAGTGCGTCGTCAACGCCAGGTAAGACCAGTTTATTCACCAGTACCTTGGGACACGGTGGTCTATTGGTTAGAGCGCTCGCCTTGTAACGCCGATTGTAGGGGTTCGATCCTTCTCCCCGGAGATGGTTGCTTGGTGGCGACTTTGTGCAAGTCCTTCACTCGTCAGATTGACTGACTGTCAGGCTAGCTTAAGTGACTGCTCTTCTTCTTACCATGCCTTGCTTTACTGTGCCCTAGGGTATGGTAGTGTAAGGTATGGTAGGGCATGCCCTACCATACCTTACACTACCATACCCTACACTACCATACCCTACACTACCATACCCTACCATACCTACCATACCATACCATACCCTACACTACCATACCTACACTGCCATGCCCTACCATACCTACCCTACCATACCATACCCTACCATACCCTCCACTACCATACCCTGCCATACCTACACTACCATACCCTTCCATACCATACCTACCCTGTCAAAACATACCCTATACTACCATACCCTACACTACCATACCCTACCATACCATACCCTACCATACCCTACACTACCATACCCTACACTACCATGCCCTACCATACCTACCCTACCATGCCATACCCTACCATACCCTCCACTACCATACCCTGCCATACCTACACTACCATGCCCTTCCATACCATACCTACCCTGTCAAAACATACCCTACTCTACCATACCCTATCATACCTTACCCTACCTTAGCGTAAAGAAATGCAAAAACCAGGGTAACATGAATCATTGACGAATTCCGAATTGTTTGACCGTTGCAGACCACTGTCGCATCTGACCATTCGCTGGTCTCGCCGTGTCCAGTCCTTCGTCGGTCAGTCAGAGATGATCGCAGCAGATGAGGTCAAGTACCAGCTGTCGCCCTTCAGCCGAGTCCTTACGATCCTTAGACCAAGTCCATCGGACGCTGGCATCTACTGCTGTGAGGCGACCTTACGTCGACCAATGACGACTGGCGCCGGACAGGTCGTCACTGCTGAGGCCACACTCACCGTCCACGGTACGTTTATTACTATTACTACTATTACTACTTACTGTTACTACTTTTATTATTATTACTACTATTAGTATTATTACTACTATTAGTATTAGCTTTTCCGTTGAGGTACTTATGATCCCTCGGGATTGCAGAAATTAGTGGAGCATTGTTCTGGAATGGCTGGTCTTCACAGATGGTTTTATTATTATTATTAGTTTTTCTTATTATTTGCTTTTTTACCCGAGGCATTTATGATCCCTCAGGCGATCAAAACTGTCTGGAGACAGAAATGGTGTTATTCTGAAACGGCATCTCCCTCATCAAGATTCTGTTGGGCAAAGGATCCTCGGTAGGCAATCGCATTAAAGCTTTGAATGGTGATAGAGAGGTGATTATTATTATTATTATTGTTGTTGTTTTTATTGTTGGAGGGTACATATCCCAAAGGGATGGTTTTATCAGTGCAAAAGGTGCTACCGAAAGTGACTGCATTGAAGCGCTGGGTAGTCTTAGATTAGCGCTGAAAGAGAAAAGTAGTCTCTCTGTTGTCTCCTGATATTTGGACAAGACGGAAGCCGAGGAGGTGGTTATTGTTATTGTTGTTATTGTCTGTTGTGGATGCTTTGTCTTCTAGTGAAGCCTTCGTTCGTTGTACCTGCTCCACGTGAAGTGGAGGCAGAAGTGGAGACAACCGTAACCCTTCCATGCCAGGCAACCGGTTCCCCAAAGCCATCCATCACCTGGTACTACAATGGAGAACTCGTCAGTCCGACCCGGTAATACTCATTACCTGTTATGGCGAGCCGCGTTACTCTGCGCTGTATGCAGTCTTTGCAGTGACATGCTGCAAATACATTGCGTTACATTGCAGTTAGAAATGCATTTTGTGAAATGTTATTTATGCTGTTTTCTTAGTCAAATTGCGTTGGAGTGCGATACCCTCAGCTACAATGCCTTACACAGTTAATCAGTCAAACGAGATTTATACAGCGCCCCGTCAAGGTCTCTACTCGGAGGTGATGCCGACCCAGGCCAGGAGAAAGAAAGCGGTCGCGAGGAGCCGATAGAACGGTGAGGGAAGGACCCGACGGAGGTGGCGCACCTTCAGAGGAAGCCCGTTCCAGGTAGCATGGCCAATAACAGTGTGGGGCGTGGTGGCTCAGTGGTAAGTTCGGCGCCTTGTGACCGGAGGGTTGCAGGTTCGAATCCCACTCTAGCCGCTGCGTACGGACCTTGGGCAAGTCCTTCACTCGCAATTGCTCGTGGCGCTTCGGCGTGAAAACTCTGACACAGTATCAAATGCTGTAGTCGGGAGCGCCTCTGAGTAATAGTTGACGTCTAGAGGCACTATAGAAATATCCGGAATAAATAAACAGAGAAAGCCCAGTGCTGCATTGCAGCTGTACGGGCAAAAGGAACAGACAGATCACTATGGGCAGCAGCATGTATGTGTGTGTATGTGTGCATCTGTTGGATGTATCTGATGAGAGTGCCTTTGATGTAAGATGACCCGTAGTAGTCTGATATGAGATCTGATGTTGTTATCTGTTGTTATGGTCATCGTCTGCCAGGTACTCGTCTTCTTCTTCTTCGTCTGGCAATGGTAGTAGTCTTGTCATTCGCCAGGCGTCCGTCTCCCAGTCGGGCGTCTATCAGTGCTTCGTGACGAGCGACGCCAGTGAGATCAACTCCGTCACGGCTCTCAGCATTACCAGTGCGTTCGCCTTCTTCTTGGCTCCTCTTCTTCTCCTCTCTTATCTTTCTTTCTTCTTTAGTTTCTTTCTTCTTTGCTTTTCTTTCTTCGTCTTATCTTAATTGATGACCGATATCTCGAGTAGCAACAAAAACATGTGTGGCTTCTGGCGTCTGTTGTAGTGGATCTGCATTGGCTCTGTCTCAAAGGGATCTCTTGTTCTCACTTCCTCTGTCTTTTTTTGTCTCTCTGTGTGACTGCGTGACTGTCTGTGTATGTGTGTCTGTGTCTATCTCTGCCTGTCTATCTCTGTCTGTCTGTCTGTCTCTGTATCTCTGTCCGTGTCTATATCTGTCTGTGTGTCTGTCATATGTTTCTGCCTTTGTCTTCCCTTTTCCCGTTTTTCTCTTTTGTATGAATGGGTTATATTGTCTATATTGAATCCGTCCTTTGTGTGTCTGTCTGTCTGTCTGTTTCTCTGTGAGTGTGTGTGCATGCCTGTTAGTCTGTCTGTATTTCTGCATGTTTGTCTGTCTTTTTGTCTGGTGTACTCATTGTCTGCCTGCCTGTATGCTTGTATTCTTCTTGCCTGTTACTTGTCTTGCTGATGCCTTGTCTTTCTGTCTATCTGTCTGTCTGTCAGTCTGTCTGGCTGTGTGACTGTATTGTTGGCTTATGTGTTGTCTAGGCTTTGTGCCAGAGATGGTAAGAGTGCCTCAGAATCAGACGGTCGTAAGTGGTGATACCATCACTCTACCATGTGCCGCCTCAGGCGCTCCGAAGCCTACGATCAGCTGGTCGAAAGGTGGTTATGGTTTCCGCTTTCTAACTTCTTCTATTCACGACTTTTTATCAATGCCATTGTTTATTACTTGTTGGCTATGTCATCATTTTGGTACATCATCATCGCCGTTCGTCGTCGGGCCCTACATCGTAGTCGTTGTTATAATCATCGGTTGATATAAACACTGTTGTCACCCTGATCATCAGGATTACCGTCATCATTCATTGTTGTTGCAGTAGTCAGAACGGTTATTATAGTCATCACATTGATCATCATAATCGTTATCATTGCTGTTGTAATCTTATCGCAGTCATCATGTTGTGTATTATCATAATAATCACTATTATCTTCATCGTTATCATCGTAATCATCACCATTTTCATCACCCATCTCCACCATCATCATTTTCGTCATCATCATCGTCATCATCATATTCATTACCAACCTCTTCATCATCATCATCTTCATCATTGCTATTATTGTCAGCACCATCACCGTCATCATCGTCATATTTGTTGTCATCATTTGTTGTTTCAGTTTCGGCTGCCATGGCAACGCGAGAGCCTGTTGGCAGTGTGCGTCAGTCACCAAATGACCTGGTTCTGACAAGTGTCAGCATAACTGACACTGGAATCTACACGTGCACTGCCACCAACAGCAGAGGAATGACGCACGCCACCGCCAACCTACAAGTCGCCAGTAAGCTATTGTATTGTTGTTTCTGTTTTTATCTGGCTTTTTCTAATTGTCTAATTTAATTGTCTAATTTAATTGTCTAATTTAATCTAATTGCTTAGTCAAATCTTATTGTCATTCAGAGATGATCTTTTGTTATGATGCTTATGTTTGATCTAGTCCTTATCATGCTTAATCAAATCAAGTCTTGATCTAACTGTAATCTCATTTGTTATAATCTTCACTACCTTAATCTAAATCTTGTTCTTGTTGAAACCTGATTTCAGTTCGTACCCGAATCGTCACACCGCCGCACGACATCTCGGTGCGTCGAGGATCCGACGTCATGTTGTCATGTGGAGTCGTCAGTGACACACAATTCCCAGTGTCATGGCAGTGGTCATTCAACAGCGTCCTGCTCGACATGACGGATGTCCGACACCGACAGCGAATGCCAGATGGCAGTCTACACATTCGATCGGCGGATGGCAGCGACATCGGAGTCTACGTCTGCCAAGTCGTGTCGCCCGGAGGCAATGACTCTGCCACCGCACGACTCAACGTTGTCGGTCTGTGATCAAATCTAATCTAATCCTATTGTCAGTACAAGTCATTCTGTTGTATTGTAGCTGTATTGTATTTTATCCTAAGCTTCCAATTCTCTTCTGCACAAGAGAATCTGTGCATTCAGTTTGCCAAATGCCCCTTACTTCACCACTGCCTAATAATCAGGTGGTGCCAATCCAAAACCTGGACAAAGAAGGAGGGCAACGCTGGTCATCTTCGTTATGACACAGCATTGTTAGGTAGAATGCCGCCACTACTACAGGGTAACTTTCATCACTGCCATTTTCAGGTGGTGCCAGTCCGAAGCCCTATGATGGAGGAGTGTGACACAGCATTGTTAAACAGAAACTAGCTACCTGGGGAATTCCATGTTGTTTCCTATTAGCTACTGTTCCAATTTTTCTTAGCAACCATTTTTTTTATATTATTGGGCAGATCGCACCAGCACTCTCTATGACGTCAACCACTGACTAATTTTCAAAGCTAATAACTTACTACTTCTTGTATTCTGAACGTTAGCCTGATTAGGTCTTGGTGTGCCATCACATGATGCCTTGTGCATTAGACACCGCCCCGATAGAAATTACTAATTAATGGCTAATTATTATATTTACTGATGACAATGTTAATGAATCAGTTGTTTTTTTGCGATAGAGTTGCCTCATCAGCCGACTATAATCAGCGTCCGACTCAACGATAATTCGGAGACGTCGGCCGATTTGCGATGGTCTCCGCCAAGTTTCAATGGAAACAGTGATATCCGGAAGTTCAACATCTACTCAAAGATGTTAAATCCAGGTCAGGATGTTTTAAAACACTCACTGTGCGTGAAAAGTCAATGAATCTGAATCTGAGGTGCAGACGAATTATTGTCATTATTAATAATATAAACAAACAGAAATGTCATGAGGAGAACTTTTCGTTATGCTCCTCTCATTGGCCGCTTCCAACTAATGAATATTAATGACCAATGACGTTACCCTCTACAAATGGCAAGATTTCACACTTAATTCAACGTAAATTTAAATATACTGTAAAGGGCTGTTTTTTAAACTAACAGCTTAAAACGGGCTTAAACTAATTTACTTAGGTGTCAAGCAGGGTGAAATGAACGAGCTTAATGATTTAAACGGGCCAATTTACTTACGCTGTGCATGCCGAAAACTATCGGTGCTGTGGCTTTCATTTTAATCACCCGATTTCCCGTTTTTTAAAACGAGTGTAAACAACTAGTTGTTATTTTTATTGTTACTACTATTATTATTATTATTATTATTATTATTATTATTATTATTATTATTATTATTATTATTATGCATTTTAAAGCACCACTGTGTATTGATGCTTCTCAGAAGACTGAATCTAAAGATAACACTTAGCTTTGTTACTAATTAGTTGGCTCATTATACCAGTAATTACATTCTGCTGTTGTGCTTTCTGTCACCAGAGGTCAACGATTCGAGATCCATGGGGTCAGAGTTCAGTGAGGAGTGGCAAGTGAGCGCATATGTGAGCGGAAAGGACTCGACGGAATATACGATTCACCAGCTGCATCCATCGCAGTCTTACCAGTTCCAAGTCAGCGCTACGAACGAAGTGGGAGAGGGACGACCGAGTCTTCCCACCGCCCCACTTACCATTCCCCCACAAGGTCTCTTCTGACGGATTGATTTATCAGATCAGATTGTTGCTCGGAATATTCGCTATTCTTGTTTTGTTGTTATTTGCTGTTGTTTGTTAGCGTTGTCATTGTTATTGTTGTTCTTTATTGCCGGTGTTGCTATCAATCCTGTTAGTGTTAACATCGTTGTTAATTTTGTTAGTGATATTTATAGTGTTAGTATTAACGTTATTACTACTACTACATGTATTGTTATCGTTTTGATATTAGTGTTATTACTAATGTTAGCAATGTTTTTTGATAATAGGGTTATTGACATTGGCGTTATTGCCATTGTTGTTATTGATATTAGAGTTATTGTTACTGATACTTCATGTTTCACAGTTATCGATGATAAGTTCCATCAATTCAAAATAAGATTCTAATTGTCGTTTCAAAATTAGTTATGTCACTTTAGCTGTTTTTAGTGATTGTGGATATCTGTTTCATCTTTGTCATCTGTTATCATCTCTATTTTTTCTGTCCAAACTTCCAGCTCCGAGCAGTCCTCCTCGGGGAGTAGTCGGCAGTCCTCGATCCAACTCTTCGATCATCATCCACTGGCAACCGCCTGAGAAACTACACTGGAACGGGCCACTCCTCGGCTACCAGATCAGCCACAAACCATCCGGCTATCCAGACAGCGCCCTGTCGTTCGAAAATGTCACGGATCCATCGAAGCTGTTCGCTGAAATCAGTCATCTGGAACCGTTCCAAGAGTACGACGTTGCAATCGCTGCTTACAATGCCAAGGGCATTGGCATCTTTAGCACGTATGCAAGAGTTCGCACGCAGGAGGGACGACCAGTGGCGCCACCTACCGACGTTGAGGCTGTTCCACTGAATTCAACGTCATTGCGGATTTCTTGGACGCCCCCTCACCAGCGACATGTTAACGGCATCAACCAGGGTTATAGGGTCACCGTGACGTCTGCTGGAGATGATGACGTGGCAGATGTCGTTCACGTCGTCATGTCGAACACTTCGAATATGGTTGGACGACAGAGCAGTCATGTGACTGGGCTGAGGAAGTTTACCAAGTATTCGATCAGCGTTCTGTGTTTTACGTCAAAGGGCGATGGGCCAAAGAGTCGACCAATCGCAACGCAGACGCTGGAGGACGGTAAGCTGTCATTTGGTGTCACTGTTTTGAATGGGGTTTTATGGGTTTTTTCTTACGGTTTTTTAATGGGGTTTATTGTAATGGTTTTTATGGGGTTTTTGATGGGATTTTTGTTTGGGCATTTTCTCCTTGTGTCTGTTTTTTCTGCTTGGTCGCCTTTGTCATTTCATTCTCCACGTAAGACTCTCTTTTCAAATTATCCACCATAGGACAAGAAGCCTCACTGATCTTAAACACACACACACACACATGCACACACACACACACACACACAAACACGCACACACACACAAACACGCACGCACACACACACACACACACACACACACACACACATGCACACACACATGCACACACACACATGCATACGCTTACACTCCACACAGTGTGGGACATGGTAGCCGATTGGTTAGAGCCCTCACCTTGTAATGCGGGGAGTACGGGTTTGAGCCTCGTCCCCTGAGACGGTTACTGTGAACAAGTCCTTCGCTCACAGTTGCTCAGCGCCATTGATTGAAGCTTGGCAATTAGGTAGCAGTGCTTAATAAATGCCTAATAATAAAACTAATGACATTCATGCTGAAGTATTCTTGTTTTAGTTCCTGACCAAGTGGGCTCTGTGATGGTCAGCAGTAAGATCGATACGCACATTGATGTCTCCTGGATGCCACCTCAGAAACCAAACGGTCTCATCACAGGTAGGAAATGTAGTCTCCTTTGCTTTAATCAAGGTCCGTTGATAGTAGGAAGATATGGTTGCGACATGGTAGATGATTGGTCAGAGTGGCTTGACCTGTAACTTGGAGAGTACAGGTTTTACATAATTATGCTACATGACACCGTTTTACAGTTTAACACCGTAAATTACAGTCAAGTGTAAATTATCACAGTATACCCTTGTAAGCAATTATATGCCAGTGATGATAATAACTAGTGCCCTCTGTTGACAGGTTATGTTGTCAGGTGTCGTTTGACTAATCAGACTGATTGGATGGTGAGTGCTGACTTGCCTTCGAATGCCAACAACTTTACCATCTCTGGACTGGCAGCACGTACAGCTTACCATGTCGATGTGGCAGCGAGGACACGAGTTGGGATTGGGAATTCGTATCTGGTTGCTGTGGAGACTGGGGTTGCTCCAGGTGAGTTTCTGTGGATTTCGGAGAGGCCTTTGACAAGTGGTCTAACCAATTCTAGTTAGTTTATGGATTTCGGAAAGGCCTTTGACACAGTTGCCTAACCAATTCTAGTTAGTTTATGGATTTCGGAAAGGCCTTTGACACAGTTGCCTAACCAATTCTAGTTAGTTTATGGATTTCGGAAAGGCCTTTGACACAGTTGCCTAACCAATTCTAGTTAGTTCATGGATTTCGGAAAGGCCTTTGACACAGTTGCCTAACCAATTCTAGTTAGTTTATGGATTTCGGAAAGGCCTTTGACACAGTTGCCTAACCAATTCTAGTTAGTTCATGGATTTCGGAAAGGCCTTTGACACAGTTGCCTAACCAATTCTAGTTAGTTTATGGATTTCGGAAAGGCCTTTGACACAGTTGCCTAACCAATTCTAGTTAGTTTATGGATTTCGGAAAGGCCTTTGACACAGTTGCCTAACTAGTTCTAGTTAGTCTTTTTGGATTGTTAACAGGCCTGAATCAACCTTGAGATGAGTGTAGTTCTAACTTATCTTTATTGAAGGCTTGAGACACAGTATTCTAACAAGATCTAACTAGTACGTACTTATGGATTTGAAGATTTTAATATTTTTTATATTGAAGGTTCCTGACACACATTTTTATGACAATGTCTAACTAGTCTTGGTGGATTTTAAACAGTCCTGAATCAGAGATCTCCGTACTACTTTAGTTATGACTACCGGTAATCTTTACTGATATTCAGAGGCCTGAGACATGACCTTTGAAGTGGTTCTAATACTAATCTTTATGGATTTCTTTGTGGATTTCTTCATGGCTTTCTTTGTGGATTTCTTTATGATTTTCTTTATGGATTTCTTTTTGTATTTCAGAGAGGCCTGAGGCGCCACTTTCAGTTGTCATCATCTCAATCGATTCAACGTCCATTCAGCTCCAACTGACTCCAAGCATCTCTGATCACAGTTCGATCATCCACTGGATCGTTGAATCTGAACGACGTCAGTTCCTCACAAACATTCCACAGTGGAAGGAAGTTTCAGTGTCTCCGGGTTCCACTTCCAATTTTCTGTTGGTAAGCGGTTTCCAGCCGGACACGGAATATCGTCTCAGGGTATCGGCAGAAAACGTGGCTGGTCGAAGTGCTGCGAGTGAGCCAACCGATTGGTTCCAAACCACATCCGCCGCTCCATCCTTTCCGCCGGAAAAAGTGGTTGTCCAACCATTGAATGCGACAGCTGTTGTGGCGACATGGACGGTACGTGGATTTACGCCACTCGGGATGTGGTAGCCGATTGTTGCATAGAGTGCCTGCATTGTAATGCGAAGAGTATGACAGATTTGAGCCTACTCCTTCAGATGGTTACCATGTAAGGACCTTGAGCAAGTCCTTCACTTACAATTGCTCAATGCTGTCAATTGATGCTTTTTCATTAGATAGGGGCTCATAATAGGGGCTCATTAAATACATAATAATAATAATAATTATAATTATAATAATAATAATGGATCATGTTCCTGCACATTATGATGGAGCATGCATGATTGTAGGTGTGATTGATCTTGGATGATCATAGATATGATCATTCATGTGTGATTGTTTAATATCAACGAAAGATTAGTTAGAACTATGGCAGTAGCTACGAGTGATTATGTGTGAGCATGGTCTTTTAGATCATGTGTGAGCATGGGTATGATGGATCACGTGTTATCACAGGTGTTACAGATCATATGTGTTCGTAATCATGATGGATCATGTACGATCAAGGATGTGACGGATTGTGCATGGTCATGGGTGTGATGGATCGTGGGTGTGGTGAATCATGTCTGATCATAATTTGATTGATCATTTATGATCATGCATGTGGTGGATAATGCATATGTGATCGTGGCTGATGATGTTATTTTGATCTATGGACAGCCACTCCCGGAGTCGCAGTGGAATGGCCAGGGTAGACGTTACACCATCAGATACTGGCCGTGCAGTCTGCTGGACAAGGACGAGGAACGTTCGATGGTCAACACGGAGGACGAGGATGTGGTCAGCTTGACCTTTGGTGGACTTGAAGAGTGGACAGAGTACTGTGTCCAGCTGGCCGCTTGTAATGAAATGGGTTGTTCGGAATATGGTGATACCACCGCATCAGTCAGGACTCTGGAGTCAGGTATATCTTCACTTTTCTCAAATTATGTTTACCTCTTTCAAATTGCTTATCCACCATGTAATGTAATTAGCAACTTCTGTTTTGCCAGTGTCTAATGCACAAGGCATCAACCGATGGCACAGCAAAACCAAGCCATAATCAGGTCAATATCCAGAAGATCAGTCCGTAAGACAGGGAGGCTGTGTCTCTCTGTCTTACATGTTGTGGACTGATCTGGATATTGACCTGATTACAGCTTGGTTTTGCTGTGCCATCGGTTGATGCCTTGTGCATTAGACACCGGTTCAGTAGAAGTTACTAATTTGTAATAATAATGTTTAGAATTAGAATAGCAATAGTAATAATAATAATAAGAACAATAATAATAATAAATAATATAATCACTCATTAGGCTTTCCATTCCAAGCTGAAGTCGCACTACATAAAGAAAACTTAATAATAATAGTATTCATTCATTCGTTCGTTCATTTGTTCATTCATTCATTCTTTTGTATCAATTCGTTTCTTACTTCCTTAGCCAGCATGGCATTTGTTAGAATAATTATTAACTTATCAATCAATAGAATCAATCCTATTGATTACAAATCGTTATCAATCATGAATTCACCAATCCTTTCAGTTGATTTAATTCATCTTGAGAAAAACTATTATTGATTGATTCTAGCGCCCTCTAGTGGACCGGTCAATGTCTCCGTGGTTACGGTAAACAGCACAACGATCCTTGTCAGCTGGTCGGATGTTCCAGAAGTCCATAGCAACGGCCGGATACTTGGATACAAGGTAGCTACGCGACCAGTTGCCTTTTTTAGACGTACTGCTGAAAGGAGTGTCCTTGAACTGCAGATATTTTGACTGAGTTTTTGACATTGGTGGCAGAGTTCAGTAAGAGGTTTGAAATTACTGTTTAATGATGCTGTGTCATAACAGCGTTGCCCTCCTCTTTCTTGGCTTTGGACCGGCACTACCAGTTAGTTAGTAAAAGACTACATTAACCTTTTTGCATGGCACTTGATGGAAATACAGATTATGTTAGATTATTATAATTATTTATATATTTTGAATAATTACCATATGCTGCCTCTCATTGCCTTACAGTATTTTATGTCAGCTGAGGTTTTCCTTTATGTTACTTTATTCCACATTTTCGTAATATGCATTAAATTACCTTTTCATACATTGATCTGCTTAAATTATAATTGTATTTCTTACATTTCCTTATATTACCTTTCCTTGCATTTACGTTCTTATATATCTTCTTCTTTATGTTCTCTGCCCACCGGCAGGTTCGTATGACCAATGACGCCATCGTTCTCTGTCTTGTGCTCTTCTCTTCAGTCCACTGTATCCTTCTTCTTTTGTCATCATCCAGTCTAGCAGCATTGCCCTCGGTCTTCCTCGCGTCTTTCTCCCCTCCATCCTTCCTTCCATGATGTCTCTTAGCAGTGTCTCACTCCTTAGGATGTGCCCGATCCATTTCCTTTGTACCTTTATACCTTTCCTTAAATTACCTTTCTTTGCAATACCATTCCTTATTTAATTACTTTTTATTACATTACATTTTTTGTACATTTCTATCCATACATTACCTTTCCCTTCATTGGGTACCTTTCTTTACATTATCATCCTAACATTGCCTTTCCTTGCAATACCTTTGCACTTCCATCCCTTACATTACCTTCCTCTAAGTTACCTTTCTTTACATTATCATTCCTTACATTACCATTTCCTGTTGGCTGAGTAGCATATCTAATCTGGTCGACCGATATCTTCCGTTGTAGGTCTTCTATCGATCGACTGTGGACATGTTGGAGTCCATCGAGACTGTGTCGTCCAAGTCGCAGAAGTCTGTTCTTCTGACTGACCTCGACAAGTTCACCTGGTACCAGATAAGAGTTGCCGCGTTCACTCGGTCCGGAGATGGTCCTACCAGTTCTCTCATCACAACCATCCAGACTTTGGATGACGGTACGAACTTCGATACTCCATTCTGACACAGACTGCCTTACAACTTGTGACCTGTTATTATTATTATTATTATTATTATTTATTATTATTATTATTATTATCATTATTATTAATTTTATTATATTTTTTTCCCAGACGTAAGTGTAATCCCTCAGGAGTCTAAGAAATTATGGTAGGAGCTGCTGTTTAATATCAGAAAAATCAGGTCTCGTCCTCTGCAAGATTAATGAACTTCCACAATCTAAACGAATGTATATTACTATTACTTTTAGTATAATTATTATTATTTGACCTCATGATCAAAGGAAGCAGGACTTCTATTACTAAACTTGACCTATTATAATAATAGTTGTATAAATATAATTATATTGCAAATTATAAAAAATTATTAGTTGGCTGCTTCTATCATGCTGGTGGATAATGCAAAAGGTTTCAACCAATGGCAACAAAAATGCCATATTCCGATCAAAATCCCAAAAATAAGGTTCAATTTCTGCATATGCAGAGCTTTTGAGCGGCTGTGATGTAACAGTGATGTAACAATGACGTTTTTTTTATTTCAGTTCCTGGTGTGCCATCTGGCGTCTACTTTCCGGAGGTTTCTGATTCTTCCATCCGAATCGCCTGGTTGCCTCCAACGCGGCCAAATGGGATAGTCACCGGATATCGCGTGGTGTACGGACGTAAGAACCGGAGTAGCACTGGAACGACTCTTGACGAGTCGCTCGGAAGGGAGAGAACCGATTATCTGGTGAAGAACCTCGACGCCAACGCATTGTACGTGTTTGCGGTTGCTGCTCAGTCGAGACACGGCTGGGGAGAGTCAACGGAATTGGAGGTGTTCACAACATCAGTACGAAGTGAGAAACATGCGGATAGTTGAGTGAATGATAGGTGAAAGGAATCATGAATGAACTGGAGGGATTGACTCCTGAGTGTTGTGTAATGGTAATCGTATTTGTAAATGTAATCATGGATTTATATAGCGCCTCTAACATCGGAAAACCAGGATCAAACAGAATGATTTTAAAGCACTTGCGGAATTGAGGTATAGAAAGACTAAGGGGATTATGTCGCAAGTAGCTTGGTAGCTTAGATTACTGTGAATCTGGGGTATGTTAACCGAATGGTTAGGGCACTCGCCTTGTAACACGAAGGGTACAGGTTTGATCCTCCTTCTCTGACATTGAGCAAGTCCTTCGCTGTCAATTGCTCAGCGCCATCGATTGATGCTTGGTCGTTGGATAGTGGGGATTAAATAATGCAAAATGATTAATTAATGATAATAATTCCAAGTTGCATTGTAGAAGATTACGGTACTGTTGGTTTATAATAAGTTTAGCAACCGAGATAAGATTGGTTGGCTGGTTGGTGGTTGGCTGGTTTTGTTTGCCAGGTTGGTTGTAGGTTGGCTGGTTTTGTTTGCCAGGTTGGTTGGTATGGTTGATTGGTTCACTGTTTTATTTGATTGAATGAATAGTTCGCTCCCTAGTTGATTGACTTACTCTCTGATTATTCATTCACTCGCTTCACTTGATCATTCTTTCACCTACCAATTGGCTGACTGGTTGATTGACTAACGGACTAACTGATTGGTATTTAATGATTCTTTAATTGATGAGTTGATTGGCAAGTGAGTCTTTTGTTTTTCTTTGAGGTGTTCCTGATCCTCCAATTCGTCCGTCAGTTGGTCAGTCTGACATTGGCAGTCGTTGGGTCGTCATCAGGGGATTGACCTCTGACCCCTCTGGCAACAACGGGAGACACGCTCCGATTCGCAACTATACCGTTCAGGTCCAACTGAACGGAGGACGATTCCTGACTCAGGCAGAACATATACCATACAATGCCACAGAATTCAACATCACTGGGTAGACTATGGTTCTTCAGTCAGTCAATTAGGCAGTCAGTCAGTCATCTGTCATTCACTTTATTGGCTGAATGACTGATTGATTGGTTGAATGACTGAATGACTGATTGATTGACTGAATGACTGATTGATTGGTTGAATGACTGATTGATTGACTGAATGACTGATTGATTGACTGAATGACTGATTGATTGGTTGAATGACTGATTTATTGGCTGAATGAATGATTGATTCATCGATTGATTTTAGAGCTGTACCGATGAATCGGCAGCATTCGTAATCGGGCCGATTATTAGAGGTATCGTCATAATCGGCGCCGATGCAAATTACTTTATAATTAACGTTTTTTGCACAATAGCCGTTACAAAAAGAAAAATTAGCAAAAATATCTATGTTTTGTTTCTTATTTTGCTTTATATTTAGCACTGCACTACTTACTAGGCACCGTAGAAACCAAGGACCCATTATACACAGGACTGGAAACTCTTTAATAACCCTTATACAACGTCGTGTGCCTAGTTTTTGGGCGATAACATAATAATCGGACTCATACGCGGTATCGGCTATTTCAATAATCGGCTATACGCGGTATCGGCATAATCGGCAAAAAGGGCTATCGGTACACCTCTAATTGATTTGTTTGATGGCTCAATGATTGATTGATTGATTGATTGGCTGAATGAATGGATTGATTGATATTTGATTGATTAGCTGAATGATTTTTGGATTGACTGATCAATTGTTTGTTTATGCTTTATCTGTAGACTGGTTCCCTACAGTCGCTACTTGTTGCAATTGGCTGCATCTAATGACGTCGGTCTAAGTGAATTCAGCGAACCATCTGACCCGATTCAGACCCACCCGGATCATCCGGATCATCCTCCAACGGATGTCACTGTCATCCAACAGTCATCTACAGCAGTACTTGTCAGATGGAAGGTGGGTACTAACTTTGTGCTTGTCAGATGGAAGGTGGGTACTAACTTTGTGCTTGTCATCTAGATGGAAGGTGAAGATATCTATGCAGCTTGCCCACCTAATGAACTCAGATTTAAACTTTGGGAATAATAATAATAATAATAATAATAATAATAAATTAAAACAATATTAATGATTATAACAACAGCAATATTAATAATAGTAGCAATAATGACAACAACAGCAATAATAACAACAACAAGATGATTTATATAGCGTCATTGCATGGCTGAAGTCAACGAAAAGGGCGCTGTAGATCAGGATGGCCAAACCTGAAAATGAAAATCCTGTATTTTTTGGTTGTTTCATGGTCTTCAGCCTCCAAAGGACGACGGAATTTGGAACGGTGATAAAGTCGGTTACAGAGTCTGGTACCGTCAACTGACGATCAGCGACAGTGCCGATAAAACTGACGATAACGAAGATGCGTATTCGACGGTCATGACCATCTATCCTCACTCAAACGTGCTGTTGAGTGATCTCATGTCGAACGTCATTCTCGAGGTGAAGGTTGCTGCTGTCAATCATGTCGGACATGGACCCACATCGGATCCGGCTGACCTGTTCCTGTGCGAAGCAGGTGAGGGAATCGGTAAAAGAATGAATTCAGATGATGTGAATGGTGAATTGTTTTGGGCGAATGAATTGGTGAATTTACTTTGAATCGGTGAATTTACTTTTAATCGGTGAATTTACTTGGCAATCATAATTGTAATGACAACTGTTTAGATAGTGAGCATTGATGTAGGTAAACATTGTAAGCAGATGTCGTAAGCATTGTCAGTAAAGATATGTTGTAAGTGTAAGCAATTAAGTCAGTGTGTGTCGTAAGTAAGTCAAGTTGTAAGGAGTGTTTGGAAACGCTCGATACATTACACACACACAAACACACTTGCACACAGACGCACGCACAAGGACATGAACACATGTACACACACGCACAAACATACACAAACACTCACATACAAACACACACACACACACATAGGCATGCACAAACATGCACATGATATTTCTGATGCTAATGTTGGTCTTATCTGTTTCTTAGCTCCGTCGTTGGTCCCTGAGGATCTGAGAGCATCTGCCGTCGCTCCTACTTCCATCCTTCTGACGTGGAAACGGATCAAACCACAGGAATCACAAGACATGGCGGCTGACTCCTATCTTGGCTACAAGGTTCTCTTTCATCATCATCGTCACCAGGATTATCATGATCTTCAGATTCATCATCATCATCGTCATCATCATCACCATCATCAACATCATCATCATCATCACCATCATCATCATCATCATCATCATCATCATTTTCCTCAGTTCTTGATGCAAGCCATTTGGCAACAATGGTTGTGAATAAATGATCTCCATTGTCTTCAGTCATTTGTTAAATCTAGTGTCTTTCTTATCCCTAGCCTGAGTCTTCCTGTGTCCTCATTTATCTTGTACTCATGGATTACAGGTGGGTACATGAGGGGGTGAGTGATAGCCTAGTTGTTGGTATGCTGGACTGTCAATCAAGAGGTTGGGGGTTCAAATCCCCTGGACAGAATTTTGTTTAGAGATTTCTGCTCCACCTGCACCCTAGCGACTCGGCTATAACAAGAACACTGTGAGTACACTGTCGGTGGGATGATGAGACGGCGAGGAAGAGGACTGTCCACCCATTCTCATATGCCAAGGCTAAGAAACTGAAGTCGCTAACACTTCATTCCCACGGCTGCCTCTCAGGCTGGCTTAAAGGACTGCTTTTCTTCTTCATGGATTGCCAGTACATTGCTCTGAATTCCATTATATTACATGGAGTAACAGTGCATTGTGTCTGGTATGTTCAGGTTTTCTTCTGGGTGAGTGGACGGCGAGGAGACATGACGAGAATGAAGTCTTTGTCGTTGGCCGACAACCAGACACTCGTGTCAGATCTGAGGATGTACACGGAATACGCGTTTGTTTTGGCTGCCTTTGGAAGCGGAGGATCTGGTCCAAACTCCTCTGTTCCGGTCGTCGCTAAGACACTAGATGGCTGTAAGTTTGATTTTTTAATGTCTTTATGACAAATTGGTAAGTATGTAACTCTGGAGAAGTTTAGTTCAATAAATCATGGTATGTTGTGTTTTCATTGTAAATAAACAATTTCATCTTGTTTATCATACATACAATAATCAAAATTTTTTTCGTTGCTTATTTTGTTGTTGTTAGAAAATTGCATTGAATCTGTCTCTGTTAAAGATTTTTCTTTGCAAATAGTAATGTTATCAGAATCAGTTTTCTTCTTCATTAAATCGGGTTTTAATGATGCTTATTAAACCAAGATGGTTGTTAACTTAAACAAGATTTCCGTGGTACCTGTTAATCCAGGTGTTAATGATCCAGGTGTTAATGGTCCCATTGCTAATGATCTAGGTGTTAATGATCCCTGGAGATGTTAATGATTCAGGTGTTAATGCCTGTTAAACCAGTTTTGATGATGGTTATTAAACCGGGTTTGAATTATGCCAGTTTTTAATTGATACATACTAAATAAGATTTTCTTGATAGTTGTTAAATTTGGTTTTCATATTGCCAGTGCCTGGGCATCCGGAGCAATTGACAATTATTATGACTTCTCAATCTTCCGTCAACCTGACCTGGAAGCCTCCTTCTGAACCAAATGGGGTCATCGAAGGTTACGAACTGACCTACTTCCAAGAAGCACTTGTTGATGGTAAGCATGTTGACAAAAATTTCTTTGTAATTCATTTCTTTGTTGATTTGTGGATTTAAGAGATGAGTTTCCGGTGGAAAGCTGGTGGTGGTGGTTGCCCTGGATGTGATGGTGGATGATATGGTGTTACTGGTGATGTGGTGAATGTGGACTTGGTGTTAATGGTGATGGTGGTAGTGGTGGACGTGAACTTGGTATTAATGGTGGTGGTGCTGGTGCAAGTGGCAATGGTGGTTGGCATGGTGTAATGGTTGAGGTGGTTGTGGTGACGATGATCATGTCAGTTCATCACTCTGAAGGTGTTGTATTGAAATGCAGGTGAGAGCAAGAGTGTTCATGTGCTGCTCTCTGGTGAGAAGACGACATATCACGCACGTGATCTTACGCCTGAAACCAGTTACACGTTTCGTCTGAATGCAAAGACGCGACACGGATCAGGCGCCGAATCTGTACAGACAATTACCATCGGACCTCAGCCAGGTATGTCTATGTGCGTGTCTGTGTATGTGTGTGTGTGTGTGTAGGTGTGTGTGTGTGTGTTTGTGTGTGCGTGTGTGTGTGTGTGTGTTTGTGTGTGCGTGTGCGTGTGCGTGTGTGTGTGTGTGTGTCTAGATATTTATGTGGAGCCTTTAGGAGTATCTTTCTAAGTCACAACACTACAATCTACTCACCTGGTTATCAGCCAACCATCCAACCATCCATCCATCTAATCAGTTAAATCAATGAAATCATCAAATCAAGTGAATCTTGTCAAATCAAGCAAACCAATTAAATTGATCAATAAAATCAATCTGTCAAATCAAGCAATCAGTGGTATATGTGTCAAAAGGTACTACAATACTTCTACTTACCTGACTGGTAGCCTACATCCAATAATCAAGCAGTCAGTCAGTCAGAGGGTAAATCATTAGCATTTATTTGTTGTCACTCGTTTGTTAGTGAACCTCAGCCAGGTATGAATAAGTGAATATATGGACAAACAATAAATAATTGGTAAATAGGGAGATAAATAATAGAAGATGGTGGTTATTTCTGAAGGATCGCCCAGTGCACCAGATGGTCCTCAGTCAACGGAGTCGGATCTGGGTCTTGTTGTGACTTGGAATGCTCCTTTGGAAACTGGTTCCTCGTCTCTCATATCTTACATCCTACAGTACAGACAGCATGATGGTCAGTTCTACTTAGTAATCCTTTCTTCATTGTTCCCATATTATTAAATAAAGGATACCACTCTTGTTTACGCATTGCTGTACAACGTCCTCTGAAATATAGGGTCCAGGTAAAGCCTAAAGGTTCACTGGCTCATATGCCTCCATAGAGACTCCTCAGAAGCATAAAGGTAATGGTATCACCTGGTATTATGCCTCCATAGAGACTCTCGAGAAGCATAAGGGTAATGGTATCACAATGGTATTATGCCTCCATAGAGACTCCTCTGAGGCATAAAGGTAATGGTATCACACTGTTTTTATGCCTCCATAGAGACTCTGAGAAGCATAAAGGTAATGGTATCACACTGGTATTATGCGTCCACAGCGACTCATCAGAAGCATAAAGGTAATGGTATCACAATGGTATTATGCCTCCATAGAGACTCTTCTGAGGCATAAAGGTAATGGTATCACACTGTTTTTATGCCTCCATAGAGACTCTGAGAAGCATAAAGGTAATGGTATCACAATGGTATTATGCCTCCATAGAGACTCCTCTGAGGCATAAAGGTAATGGTATCACACTGTTTTTATGCCTCCATAGAGACTCTGAGAAGCATAAAGGTAATGGTATCACAATGGTATTATGCCTCCATAGAGACTTCTCAGAAGCAAAAGTGTGCTCGTAACACACTTGTTCATATGCTTGTATAGAAACTTCTTAGAGGCACACTGGTGCAAGTAAAACTGTAGAAACTCCTCTAAAACGCACACCACATGCAGCACACTTGTTTCATGCCTCTACACAGACTCTTTAGAATCATGAGAGGATTATTCAGCTGCGGAGCAAACAAGACCTTAGCAATACCCTTTCTAACCTCTCAACTTGGGGTGGCACTCATTTACGAACCAACAATGGTTGGAGGACGGTTAAGCCATGATTTTCACAATTATTTTGTTTCTGTGCTTTGATTGGCGTTTAGGCGATCCGACGTTGACCGATTGGACGTCAGTGACGGTTTCCGCAGGTCAGTCACTGAGGTCACTCGGGTCAGAGGTCACAATCACTTTACAACAACTGGTTCCTGGCGCCACCTACCAGTTCCGTGTGTTTGCGGTCAACAGCCAGGGAATCAGTGCGTCCAGTCCCACGTCGGAACACTTCTATTCTGCAGGTTGGTTGCGAACAAAATGGCAAAGTGAAAGGCTGAGTTCTTAAAATTCTGTTAAACCGTTGATACTTCTCTTCCAAAATGGCTCTGTAATCAAAAACCTATTTCCTTTAGTTTTTGAATTTTGTTAACTGATTTTTACTAAAGACTTTGAAAATTTCTCCATAGTTTCTGGATGTCTTGTGACTAATTCATTCCAAGCGCACTGGAACAGATGCTGTAGTTGTTGAATTTGTTGTGGTCAGGGTTTCATAAGTTCATTGAAATTAAATTTTATCTGTAGTGTTTGGAATTTCTTGTGCCTGATTCGTAATTAGTGCATTCGAAGTCTCTTCATAGTTTTTCAATTCCACATGGGTGACGTTTTTTTGGTAGGGCATTGAAATTGTTTTATATTTCTGTTGCTATTTTCTTTGTTAATTTACCAGCAGAAGTTGCCAGTCAGGCAGAACCATCAGCCACAGTGCCTTTCTACAAGCAATGGTGGTTTCTACTGGCCATGGCCATTGCTGGTCTCGTCATCGTTCTGACCGTAGTGGCCAGTCTGTGCATCACAGGGCGAAGACGAGCAAAAGCCACCTCCAAAGGTACGGGCTCAAAACTTCTTTTATGGAGTCTTCCTATCTCAGTGAGAAACCAAATTGACTAATATTCGTAATCGTAAACTCCAGATTTATAAAATGCTATTTGAAAGTTAAGCATTTACCTTATACAGAAGTGCTGAGTCATGTTAGAGGGTTGTCCTGTGATGTCGAGGAAAGATCTGAGTCCGGTTGCCAGAGAGACCACAGGAGGACGTGGAAGTAGAGTTTGTTATTAATTTTTTACGTTTTATTAGGTTTTTACTTATTTATGATTTTTTTTACTGTTTATTTTTTTAATATGGTGAGAAATGTTTTTAATTGCATGAATCAATAGTTGGTGTGTGATGTAGATAAGTTGAAGAAGAAGCGAAATAGTGAGGCAAAGACCGTCCAGTTGCCAATCATGTCCATTGACGATGAGACGGGGTTTGCAACAATCGAACGACGTCACCCTCCATCATGGAGTGGACAGAAGTACCCAAAAGCCAGCACCCTTCCACTCTATACGAGGTAAGAACCACGCTGTAGCCAATAAGAACCGCCCTATAGCCAGTAAGAACCACTGCATATGGGGTATCAACCACTGTATAAATAATAATAATAATCTTTTTCTTTATTAATTCAAACCGACAAACGCAGTAAGATTACATTGAGACATGACAGTACAATTTTCAATATCTTAACTAAACACACGTTATGGCAGCCATGCAAGGCGCCCGCCCGAGGGGGGTTGCGGAAATCGAACCGCGTACTGCTGCTCTCCTGGCCACGAGTGTTACCATTACTCTATCCTCCCTCCCACTGAACCACTGTGTGTGAAGTAATCACCCCTCTGTAGCCAATAAGAAGTACTCCTGTAGCCAGTAGGAACTACTTTATACCAGATTAAGCACCATGCTGTATGAGGTTAATACCACTCCTGACCCAGTATGAACGCTTCTTAGTAGACAGGCTTGAAGGGGCACTATATAAATGTTCCTTAATAACAAATGCATACTCGGTAAAAACCACCTATTCCAGGCAAGTACCACTTATTGTGACGTTAGAACCACTCTATACCCACTTTGAATCACTGTTTGCCTGAGAAGAATCAATCTATATGCGGTAAGAATTCCTCCATACACAAGACATCTTGATCGATCTGGTTGCTGTCCACTTTCATTTGTTGACATGCGTTAGTTTGGAACTTTGAGGTAAATAAGTAATTGGGCTTTATTTGCATTCTGAAAGGTGAACATGCGTTCCATGGTGTAGAATGATTTCAGAACTATGTAAAATAGATTTTAAAGTGAAACAGATAATAATAATAATATTATTATTATTATTATTATTATTATGATATGAGGATTTATAAAGCACAAGTTAGTATAACTAAATACACCACGAATGTGGTAGTGTTAGCTCGGCTTAGTCAGATGATGTGAACAGGCAAGTCAAGCTTTCGATAGAAAGTTTAGGACAGAGAGTTTGATGGACAGCGCATCCTAGACCATTGGGTATGATGCATTGAATGTTTTTGATATAACATAATCGATATCATCGATACAATCGACAGGTATGCAAATGAAAAGACATTGATTCACAAAACTACATTTGAATGGTTTAGTTGTGGTGTGAAAGTTCATAAACGGTTGTCGCTTGTGTTGTTGTCAGAGCTCCTCCAAGACCTAGTCCTGGAAGCATCATGTACGACACGGACCTCGTCAGCCAACACGAAGACAGTGGAAACGTCTCAGACAAAGCATCACATGTCAGCATCCCCCTTCTGTTCATACTCTTCATCGTCATCCTCTACCCTTTTCTTGCTTCATTCTCTTCATCCTTCACTTTATCCTCTTCATTCTCATCCAGTTTGTCATCCTTCTCCTCCTCTTCATACTCTACTTTTTCCTGTTCATCATCTTTGTCATCCTTTTCTGTGTTATCATCCTCTACTTTGTCTTTCTTCTTTACCCACATTTTCTGATTTTCATTATCTTTTCTGAGAAAATTAAATCACGGCATTGAGGTGGCACTCAAATATGAGTTTGCACTAGTTTAGCAGTAAGCACACTGACCTGTCTGTCTGTCGATCCAGAGGTTGCAGATTTAAATCTCATTTAGCACAGAAAGATATCCTAAGATTTTCTTGAGCATATTTCAGCAGGAAGCTCAGGCACTGTGGGAGAGGACCGGCCAATTGCCTTTGTATGCCGAGGCTAAATTTTAATGCTCAGGAGATGAAGTCATCGTGCAACGTGGATTCACATTTACGGCTGACTTGTACCAATATCAAGTGCAACAAATAATAACATCGTTACATCATTAAATATAACTGAAACCTAGAAATTTCTGTGTTTTGTAGAATGGCGACAGCGACGGCGAGGGAGAGAATCAATTGGCCGCATTCCTCAGTAATGCTGCGAAGCGACCGCAGAGCTTCTGTGCCACGCCCCTCGATGACAATCCCTACCCTCCGTACACGGTCAGTCTGAATGGCGGGCACTCAGTGATGCCGAAATACCAGACGATGCGACCACCAAAGCTCTCTTCCTTCGTCTGATCATTTCAGTGTGTGATATTTCGAGAGCAAACCATTCAGAAGTTGGATTGTGATCCATAGATGAAGTCCAAACGCTGTCAAATGCCTGCAAGTTTACGATTCAACCGAAAAAATGTTTCACTGAAGATCTCGGGAGATGATAAGGAATTTTAAACTTAATTGTGCAGCGGAGATGGTATTGTTTGGAGTTGATGGGTGTTGCAGATAGTGATTGCGTGAAACGTCTGAGTTTATTTTGTTGTGTGTGGGTTTTGTATTGTGACTGATTCTAGTTACGTAACTCAAGCCTGATCGATCTTTAAAAACACTGCCTCAAAAGAGAAAGTACGTACTCGAGATGCCATTCTGATTTTTGACAGATGTAATTTTAGAGTGGCAGTGCACTGCCGTTGGAAGTCAAAAGATGATGTTAATGCAAAAGTCAGAAGATGACACTGCCAGTAAGAGGACAGAAGACGATAAGATGTAGGAGTCAAAAGAGATCGTGACAGTGAGAGGTCACGAGATGAGCAATGACTGGATCTTGGAAATGTTGATTTGACTATTTCATCAGCAAAACAGCTTCTGTGGAAGATGTCAAGAAGTTCAAGAATAGTTGCTGCACATTCTCTGATTGGACCGGAGTTGGCTCACGAGAAACGGTGAGCCAGACTATGCCGAGTTGCATACATCTCTCGTTTTAGGAACAGCTTTGCTACGTCGGACCACTTACGCGCTCTCTGCTGAATTAGAATCATGACCAAAAGTATTTGATCTTTTGTAGAGTGTGTTCGTAAATCTGATCGAAATTTAGTCATGTTCAAACATTAGGTTACACACAGACCACCGAGTATTTTTAGTCGTTGTCACCCATTGTGCTCATCGTTGGCATAGTTGTGAGTTGTGCACGATTGATCATTGTCTAATACATGTAGTTAGTGTTTGTATTATTGTTTTTGACCCGAGATTGAAGGGATTTCTTGGGATTTTGGGAGAATTATGATGCATTGTTTGGAATAGAAAATCCAACTATTGTTGTAATAGCTTACAATATTTTTTTACATTCTGAGGTATCCTTTTTCTATCAGTTTATTATTTCAGTTATTATTATTATCATTATGATTGTTATTATGTTATTATTATGTAGCATAGGCGCCGACTTCTTGGGGGCCTTGGGTGCCAATGCACCCAAAGAAAAAGTTCAGTGGGGGCCTGGCTCCCAGAAGAATTCGGACCTTAAATTCAATTTTTTGGGGTAATCCTAAAAAACATTTTTCTGGGGATTAATTCCTAAAAAAAGTCGTCAAATTTTAGGAGACATGGACCCCCCATTTTATGAGTAAACAGACGATGGGAAATGACCAAGTAATGTGGAATTTTTCCGGATGAGTAAAAAAAGGTCATCAGTTTTTTTCGAAGATGATTTCCTAAAAAAAGTTTAGTTGGTCCTGTAAAACTTTGATAAACCTTCTGGATCCGCCCCTGACTGGCACCCAGAGACAAAAGCAAAAGTCGGCGCCTATGTTATGTAGTCATTTGTGTGCAGGAAGTTCTTCAGCCAATTCAAGTAGGGTTACGGGGAAAAAGAGAGGGGAAAAGTTGGAGGAGGAAAGGGTTATGAGGTCAAAGATGGTGGAAGATTGGGACGAGTGTATATGTAGAGGACTAGAGGAGAAATGGATGGGAAATTGGCTAGGTCTCAGGGTTGTGGAGGAAGCAGAATAAGAATCTTAGGAATGATAAACACTATCTGTAATCTGTGACGTTTTGATGTAAATGTTTGTAATGTTTCGTAGGAAATGTGACAATGGTTTTAGAGCCGTCTTGTGCATGGTCTGTGATAGACTGTTATCGATGATTTTGGAATTGATATTTTTAATTGGTAAATTAATTTTCTGTTTCTACAAGGTGCTTCTCGTCTCGATTTCTGATGTCGAGACTTGTTGCTTGGTCTTTTAAATGCTTCGCTTCAGCATATATCAATAATCTAAATGCTCTGTATATTGCAGTGAGTTTGGCAAGCAGTTTTGTGCAATTAGAATTGATGTAACTGTAATCAGTTCACAGGACCATATAGAAAAAATATTGAATTGAGGGTGTGTCAGGAGTTTCAGGGGTTTGAAACCCATAAACCCCCCTTACATATGGTAATGTCTTTCCAGTATTCACCGTCTTGTTAACAGGGTGAAAAAAATTCGTGGACCCTTCTCTGGTACCTGGAACATGATTACGATTTATCTTAACCCTAACACATTTTACATCTGCCCTGCGCATCTACACTGTGTACCAAAATATTTATTTTTTACAATAATTACATACCAGATCATTTGTAAATAGTTTTTGTCATGTGTCAGTCTTCTGTGAGTTACAAGATCGTAGCTTGTTTTGTGTATGCTGGACTTCGTTGGATATGACCAAGTTGTATAATTGCAGTCTTTTGCCACAGTTTGCAGATGTATTTGCAGAACTTAAATGTAAAGCTATGAAATTTATCAGTGCCATACAAATGCTGCGTCAGGGTTACCAGTTTAAGCACTGGTACTAATCAAGGTGAGTCTGACATTATTGTCATAACTGTAGTCTACTAGTCTGACAAATTGTCGTGTTTGAAAAATAAATTCTTCGCGTGATTCGAAGGTCTTTCCAAACGCAGGCTTGGTCAGTAAGTGCTGACCTACCAATATTTTTTCTATCGACTGTTCTTACTTTAATCGTCCAGTATGGGCCATTATGCTTCTTTTAATACAGTTCTGTCATATTTTGTGTTCTGCTGATAGTAGACTTACATGGTTTTAGAGCACTGTTTTATCAGGCCTACGTGTTTGAAAATTATAGTGGTTAATGAAATGAACGGAATTTAGTATTTCGTTGTTTCTGTGGTATTATAAAAATTATATAGAACGAACGAAATCGCTCTTAAGGTTTTTGTATGCCTGTAATATTATAACAGTTGTTTGCGTTATAATATTGCCTAGGCTACGGACAACTGTGCCAGAATTTCTTGAGAAATCTCCCGAACGGACAAGCAGTGGCGGCAATCTTGTTCGACAGGTTGGGGGGCACACTTTAGAACTGATCTGGTCAAAAAAGAGTTTTGAACTGATCTGGTCAAAAAAAGAGAAACACGCGAGAAAAACTGTTGACCTTTTTTGGTGTTTCTTCTAAATTTGGGGGTCCGATGTATGGTGTGTCCCCACTCCTAAGGATGGGGTCTTGTCCCCCTGGACCTCCCCCCCCCCCCACAGGGATCGCCGCCCATGCAGACAAGAAAAATTGACTTTAACACGAAGAAGCGTCTTAGACATTGTTCATTTATTTTACACGCTGAGATTTCCAACCATTTTCTGGAGAACTGCGTACATTGTAATGATTGTGTACGGTTTAATATCTAATATCAGTAAAGACGTGCAAGTAACGTAAGGGGCCATCCGTATATTACGTACGCATGGAGGGGGAGGGGATAACCGAAATGCAAATGCTTGCGAATGGGGGTCTACTGATACTGTACGTACGCATAGGAAACGGGCCATTCAAATTGATTGGCCTTCAAGTGAGCTAATGGATTTCGACGATCCCTAAAGACTCTTTAACGTCTTAAACTCTGTCGAATGCAACGAGTGACGACGGCCGCCATGTTGCTTATCTCCACTAAGTAGCGACTAACGAACTTACACCCGTCGTTGCTTACACCTTCTTTATCTTTATGTTCTCTGCCCATTGGCAGGTTCGTATGACCAATGACGCCATCGTTCTCTGTCTTGTGCTCTTCTCTTCAGTCCACTGTATCCTTCTTCTTTTGTCATCATCCAGTCTAGCAGCATTGCCCTCGGTCTTCCTCGCGTCTTTCTCCCCTCCATCCTTCCCTCCATGATGTCTCTTAGCAGTGTCTCACTCCTTAGGATGTGCCCGATCCATTTCCTTTGTCGTCCGCGTATAGTACTTATGAGTGATCTTTGTTCTTCTACCATTTGCAGGATTTCCTCGTTCGTCCTCCGTTCCACCCAGTTAACTCTCTCCATTCTGCGCCACACCCACATCTCGAAGGCCTCCAATCTTTTTATGTCGTCCTTCCTCATTGTCCATGTCTCGGAGCCGTACAGCTTACACCACAGTATAAATAATTATTTATACTGTGCTTACACCACCCTCTGTGGCCGACTAACGGTAGTCGCCAACTAGAGGGCTAAGATGTGTTCATGCCTACCGAATTAACCGCTAGTCGCCCACTAGCCGGTTTTTAGTCGCGACTAAGAGTTACGATGTGTTCATGCCTATCGTAGCTATCCGGCACTACCAGAGGAAGTAGGAGAGTGGGAGAGGTTGATTGGCCCTGCTCTTTGGAATGAGCTTCCTCCGTTCGTTCGTTCTTCTATTCTGATATTCTCTCAGGTAATGTCTCTTCCTCTTTTACCTTTCTTAAAACTTGCTGTTTCTCTCGGGCTCTCTCGCACTGGGAGCGCTGCTGAATGGCCCACCCGCGAGAGGCGCTTTATAAATATTCCAATACAATACGATAGGCCACCGCAAATATCTATAGTCCGTATTCTAAAAATAGACCAATCAATGTATGGATTACCTTTGGCGTATCGGTTGATTCGTTTTAAGTTTGGCGATTTATATGCTTGACCGGTTCGAAGAGCAAATTGAAATCGAAATTAGTAAAGTGCTTTGTAAAGAAATACGTATCGAATGATCGCATTGAGTTGTCTAAACAGGAATACTTTAGATCGGCGCATACCACGCATCGCGATTACCTGATCTCTTGATCAGCTCTACCTGTGATCTCGTTGACCGACTTAAAAGGCAAGAGGCACGTTAACGTTATTTTCTGATTGAAGTTGTAAGAAACCCTTGCGCTATATGAATTTGCAACGTAATTAGAGGTGGTTGTCATGGCGATGATATGTACAGTTTTCGTTCTGATGAATAACATCTTCAATACCTGATCTGGCAACGAAACCCGGTTAAATACAGTTGCACGGATTGACGAACTAGTGAAGGCTAATGATCGATAGAGGCCTATATTTCTGTACACGCTTATGGTAATCACGTATTTGTATATCTTCTTGTAAAGAGAAACTGCTCAGATGTGCTTTTGACCTTACAAGTTACAACCCAGCCACTCAAGTCAAAATCAAATCCATGTCCGAGACAGTTACCAATATTGCATTTGTATGTATGTATGTAATTGGTAATAATTCTTAGGTGGCCCTACATAGCGGGATTATTATCCCTTCTGGCAGGGGCGTCTACACCATAGAAACCGTGGAGCAAATGCTCCATCCAAGAAATAGGGTGGGGGAGATTTGTCACTGTGCGTGCCACCATTTTAGGGGGGGGAACGAACGGGGAGGGGGGAAGAAGAGGGGGAAAAGGGACGTTGCTCCAATGACTTACGGGGGGGGGGTAGACGCCTCTGCCTTCTGAGTCTCCTTTTGTTGCAAATGCTGATGCTGTTTTGTTGATACTGCTTAGTTTTGAAACAGCTTCAGTAAAAAGATTTGATTGATTGATTGATTGATTGATTGAATTGTAATTAGGTAACTACTATTGTGCTGGTGTGTAATGCACAAGGCATCAACCGATGGCACACAAAGACCAAGCCATAATCAGATCAATATCCAGAACATCAGTCCGTGTGTATATTTTTTGAATCTAGAGACTTATATAGCACCTTTTAGGGGTAAAAAAGATGAGCTGACCTGCTATGGTACATGTGATCTTCAGTTGCTTGTCTATACAAACATTGACCAAGGGTGTCCAGGATTTTAACTGACGAGATGAAACGGTGTTGGGATCTGGTCTCATACTAAGTAAAAAAAACAATTATGGCAACCATCATTCCACCAATTATTGAGAGGCTTACCTCTGCCAGCTTGTCCATGTGAAGCCCATAGTCCCACAGTAGTGGTGGTGGTGGTGGTGGTGGTGGTGGTGGCGGCGGCGGCGGCGGTGGTGGTGTTAGTAGTATTATTATTATTATTATTATTATTATTATTATTATTATTATTATTATTATTATTATTATTATTATTATTATTATTATTATTAATACTAACAACAATAATAATCAATAATCATAATAATCATAGTAATAATATTGATCAGATAAAATAATAGTAAAATGATTAAACAGTTTACAGATCATATAAACTTAAAACAGTCAATTTGTTTAGACTGTTGATGAGTTTATGAAGACATACTGTAGTGAATCTGTTTGTAATATATTAGGACATAATTATATGTGGCTCATGGTTGGTCTGCAAATGGTGTGGCTCAACCGTTGTGTTCTGTTGGGAGCTTTAGAAGTGCCGGGTTTTACATTGCATCACATAATTATATGCCTACACAATTAAAAGTTTCTAAATTTTGACAGAGTTGACAAAACTTGTCAGAGTTCATGATGTAGCCTGGCCTATTCCAACGACTGTGGTTCAGAGCCTCCTTAGCGCACTCAATGGCCTGGTCAAAGCATCGTAATCATAATCATAAACTCCAAATTTCTAAAGCGCTACTCTGAATCTAAGCGCAGGGCACCAGGTTATTCACGAGCGTTGCATTGTGTCAGTGGGGTTGCCTCTGCTTGGCGAGATAATGCCTGTTCGCTTACTGATCTTGGGTTATTTCAGTTTTGATTCGAGATTTGAATCTGGGGCAAGCACGGATGGTCCACACAGGGAACCTTACATGACGTGGCAACGGTGGCATCCATTCAAACAAGCAGCGGTGATGAAGGATCTCACCCGATCAAATTCATTGAAAGCTGAGCACTCTCGACGTCATACGCTCGGTATAATAAATCGTCTACATTTACTTGTAGACACCCTGTACAGATGAGTGTGTGGGTGCGTGGGGGCATAAATAATTTTTTTGCATCTAGTAAGAGTCATGTGCTAATTTGTAATTTAATATTAGGTATTTGCCCTTAAAACAATTTCTGCTTCGTGATGGGTGGGGGGGGGGGAAAGGGCACGTCGTGTGTAAATGTCAAATTGGGGAGGCATAGCCGGATTGACCTCCATTGGATCCGCCTCTTGTGCCATTGTAATCTCGAGATTTCTGTATAATGGGATACCAGACCCAAAACCACTTGCGCTCAGGCAAAATGAAAACGATAGGCAAGTAAATGTAAATGTACACGATTTTATACAGCGACCGTATGGCCTACACCCTTCTCATTTTTCAATGAATTGATCGGGTGAGATCCTTCACCACCGCTGCCCGTTGGAATGGGTGCCACGTCATTAAGGCACCTGTTTACGGACCGTACTAGCCCGAGATTTAAATCTATTAAATAAGCCACCATGGGGAGGCGAACCGCGATCCGCATGCCTTCACATAGAGGTGCGTGGGAGGCGGCCTACGCTCTGTAGCTAACTGCGTGGGCCTTGTAAGATCGGGTTCGACTCTGTGTTAAGTGTCAACGGTCAGGCGGGCAGACAGTCAGACGGTTACGGTAGATGGTAGGTCTATTTAGAATAATTGGAGCGTGCGTAGCAAGCGTAATTTTTATTAAGCATGAAGAAATAAACTGCTACTGGTCTGTACTTGTAACGTAGCTTTATAAAATAGTATGCGCATTTACGATTACAGTAGCGCCTTGGAGTGCTTCTCCTGTTGTCTGGAAGTTCTCAAAGTACATTATTTTGCTGTGGTAGGTACCAACTGTACTTGAAAAACGTTTGTGTGTACCCACAGTACCCGCGATGACTGTAGGCCGTGATATGAGGCGTGGTTTAGTCCCGTATTGTTATTAATAGCAACTAGCCAAATTGGTTGTTAATTAGGCAGCTGAACTAAGCAGGACTTCTGCAGAGAGCTACAGTTACGGATAGAGATAGGCAGAAGGACCGAGGCGCATACCAACTTCGAAATGTATGTAGATTGGTATGTGTTGTATGTCGAGATGAACCCTATCGCCTTTAGAGTTGCAAAGTTCAAACCGTGTTGTGAGCAACGCTTCATTACTGAATAGCAGAAAGAACTGCGTGGGCAGAGAGAAAGGGACAAACAGACAGACAGACAGACAGATTTCATACGTCAATTCAGACCATGATCCTGAGATTTGATATTTGACGTAGATGCCGAAATCGTGGTTCCGCGTCTGCAGGATGTCTGGTACCGGAATCAGAGGAAATCCAATCTATTTACCGTAGACGATCTGCCCATAAGAGTGAAAAGCTTCCGTTCCATTCGCTTTCTTCTTAGTCAGTTAGTCGATGATCTGTTAATAACTTAAGAATGGCATCACCGACTTAACTTCTGGTCGCTGGAGAAATCTCGAGATTAATTAGTCTGGTAAGTCAGATCGGTCAGTCAGTGAGTCGTTCGGTCAGTCTGTACTCAGTCAGTCTGTAGTCAGTCAGTCAGTCAGTCAATCAATCAATCAATCAGTAAGCCAGCCAGCCGATACGGGGCACATAGCATTCTGCCAGGAGTTGCCATGCAACTGGAGCGGAGTAAGGGTAAGAAAATGTGATTATGGCTGTTTTACTCTTTGTCGATCAGTTTATAACGTGTGCTTGGTTGTTTTCCATGCACCGGGTGATAAACATTATTTCCCAAAACTCCTATAGTCACGCGGAAAGCAAAGAGCGTCATCGCCGAGGCAATGGAATTCCAATAATGCTATACCTCCCGATGGTATGTATCGGCATGCAGCATCTGTCGCTTTACGTAGCTGCTGAAATCTTGGTTGACCCCGCCCGTCAATCATATTTGCCGCTATCACTGGTCGGGTTTCAGCTGTGAGTCAACGCGGGGTTTTTGCCCAATAGGGCCTAGTCAGTACGTTCATTTTTATGTACCCTGTAAACTTATATATATATATATAGGCCTACTATTATATCCAGTAATATACTGCGTCCACATTGTTGACAGGGTAGTATAAATAATAACGACAAGTATCAGATCCTTACTATACGAACTCACCAAAACCTCACCTCGTGCCACCTCTCTACACGACTCGCTCAAAACTGAAGACACTGCTCTTTCACAAATCAAATGCTGTCCCCACTCCACTTGCCTCCCTCGCCCTTTCAGCTCTAAACACCACTCACCTTAGCCGTCTGACTGTCTGCCTGCCTGAACCTTTTGCATTTTGACCCACTGCATATCGATTTTCATTTGACTGAGCACCTGTGAATGAACTGGATCTTGAGACTTTGCTTGTTTGGAGCGCTGTAGAAATGTCGAGATTACGGTTACGCAGGACAGGACTTCTCGATTACTGCCATGGGCGGCGATCCCGGGGGTCGACGGGTACAAGAACCCCCACCTTTAAGACACAGTATACAGTTGTATCCCCAAATTTTGACAAAACACCAAAGAGTCAACAAATTCTTTTCATCTCATTTTTGACCAGATCATTTCAAAAGTGTCCCGTGTCCCCCCACCTGTCAACCAAGATTGCCGTCAGTGATTACTTCCTATCTCACGCTGGTTTCTTAAATTATACCGCTTGGGGCACATGACAGAAAGACGCATGTGCAAACAACTTGTCATGGGTTACTACACGGATTTGAACCCGCAGCCACATGATCACCGACCAAGCGTCTTACAGATAATGAGACAGACCTCCGTGGTCGCTCTACGCTACATAGCATAACGCTCCTATAGATGTCCTGTTAAGGAACGTATAGGAGAGGCGTAGACAGATCCTTTTAGACCGGCAATGGAAAACTCCGAAGGTCGTCATAACCGGACCTGTGCACTGCTTGACTTCAAAGCGTACGCCCGTACCAAGTTCCACTGGTTGGTGACAGAGATAATTGCACGTTAACTGCTTGCCCAGGGTCGTCACGAGGAGTCACTCTCAGACCTCCAACCGGTGGATTATTATAGATGAAGCGGATAAACCACGAGCACTCTTATCTCTCCTACTAGTTGTAGTATTTTGTTCTAAGAGTTGATGTGCCCTACGGAGAAGACGTGCAGTATGGAGACATCGAAGAAGAACAGTAAATGTAAAATGTAAACGTTTTTCTATAGCGACCGTCGTATATATTATGTTGCTTCGATTCTAACCAGTGGTCATTGTACAGGACGAGAATCCTTCACCACCGTTTGAATGGGTGCCACGTCATTTAAGGTCCCCTTGTACGGACACTGGTTGAGCGACCGTATGGCCTCAGCCCTGCTCATTTTCAATGAATTGATGGGTGCCACGCCATTTTAGGTCCCCTTGTACGGACACTGGTTGAGCGACCGTATGGCCTCAGCCCTGCTCATTTTCAATGAATTGATGGGTGCCACGCCATTTTAGGTCCCCTTGTACGGACACTGGTTGAGCGACCGTATGGCCTCAGCCCTGCTCATTTTCAATGAATTGATGGGTGCCACGCCATTTTAGGTCGCCGTGTACGGGCCGTGCTAGCCAGGTATTTAAACTCTTTTAAATAAACCACGATCGGTATGTGAAGCGCCCTCGTCACGCGCAGAGACGCGTAGGACGTAACACTGGTTAATATGCACGACTGTGGTTATAACCGAGTGACTAGCGATTGATATCTTCGAGACATGGGCGGCGATCTAGGGGGTCGAGGGGGACATGTCCCCCCACCTTTAAGGGTGGGGGACACGCCATACATTCGAGATGCTGGAAACGTAGATTACATGTTGGTTACCGTAGACGGTGTGTTGTTTTTTATTTCAGTTCGCTTATCTTGGTGGTTTATCATGGCGAGTGGGACGACAGTGGCCCAGTCGCATCGGCTGCCGTGCACCCCACAGGAAGTGCAGAGGGCTGCCTGTCTCAACGGAGGAACCTGCTTCGCATGGGACAGCGGAGGAGGAACGCGATCCGTCGGTTGCAGGTCAGTATACCCCACCATCAGGATTTCCATGGGCATTTGGCATTAGGTGGAACTCGTATTTAAGACGCATCGAATGCCTATTATATGGGCTCAATACGGGTCCAATGTGGGTCCTGTATGGGTTCAATATGGGCACAGTACTTTAGAAGTAGGGGTCCGCCGGAAACCGGCTCGGATACTCGGTTCGGCCGGAAATCCCGTTTCCGGAAGTATTCGCCTCGGCAAATATTGTAGACGCAAATAGTTGGAAAAAAGATTTCTTTAAAAAAAAAATTTTTTTCTGTAAAAACTTATTCAATAAACTTACGTATATAAAATTATAAATGTTGAACCTTAAAACAATTACACAGAAAACTTCACAACTGCTCAGAAATGACTACAATTCAAATTGTATTAGTCACTTATTACAAGTACACAAATTTATGTCGATAATTTCTTATTACATGAAAATGTGAAGCTTCGCATATGGAACAAATGGTACCCGGTTCGTTACCGGTTCCGGCAAAAATACATCCAAATACTCGGATTCGGTTTCCGGCGGAAAATGTCTTACCGGTGGACCCCTATTTAGAAGCGCGTGTAATATTCTGCTATGGGCAGATTATAATATTATAGATGCTGTGGTATATCGGTTACACGCTTGGTCTCGGAACTTGCGATTGCAGGTTCGACTCGTGTAACGATCCTGGGCAAGTTCTTTGCGCCCACCGGACCTCTGTCACCAAGCAGGAGAATTTGGTAGAGGCGTTAGCTGGGAAGTAAATGGAAGGCCTGTGATGCGCTGACCCCGGGATTCGTCCATTGCCGACTCAAGGGGTGAAAGGATGGAAACGAGCGCCTACTCTGCGTCCCACGTGGGAGCTTCACGTACTTACCTACTATCGGCAGATGGGCACAGACGTCTAAGCCAACCCCGTGAGGTGGCAATGATTTGAAGTGTTAGCGACTCTGTTTTCTTTGCCTCGGCATATAAGGGCGGGTGGCCTGTCCTGTCCCTAGTCTTTAGGTCTGCCCTGCCCAGGTCAACATCGGAAGATGCCTTGTACAAGACATACCGCCTATGATGGATAAAAGGAAGTGGAATTTGTAGTGTATTGTAAGTGAACATGTATAAAGCACCTCTCACAGTGTTTGCTAATCAGAGGAGCTCCCAGTGCGGAAGACCCAGTGAATAAAAAGTTGTTTTAAGACAGCGGAACGAGGCTCTTGGGCCACCAGCAAAAGGTTAATATTTGTTCAGTCCAAAGTTCCGGATATCTGGCCTAAAGTTTTCAGTTTCCCAATAAAGTAAGACCAGGTTTTTGTCAGTAAGGAAGTCTGTGGAATACCCCACCAGAATCCAATACTCCAATAGAATTTGAAATCACCATAAGGTAGAAAGTGTCACCTTCTGCTTAGCAATTCCCAAGTCCTGAACTTGAAGATTTCCCCCATGAAACCCACATCACTATGTTGTAATGACTTATTATAACAGCACAGTTATAGCCTAATAGTGCATAAAACATCAGTCGGTTGTCGATTCAACTGAAGTGGTAGTTGTAATCCATTAGTGAGGCGAGGTCGACATTCGATAAGCGAGAGAAACCAGAGTTCGGGCTACTAAGGTTAAACAAGCTGATATAGAGATGATGAGTATCAAGTTTCGTTTAGTCGTCAGCAACACGTGGAGATCAGCATGTGATTGACAGCCGAGTGATGTGATTGACAGCCGAACTTCAAACGAGCATGTGATTCACTGTGTGGGCAGTCGAAATATGTTCAACGTAAAGATTTCCCCATAGAAAACCCACATCTGGCATCACTAAAGGTTAATCCAGCATGTGACTGGCTGATATTAAAGGACGTTTGAACTCCAAGAATTTATGGAAAAACCGACATTTGGATCGCTAATAGGTGGAAGCCAACATATGATCGAGAGTCCTGTCTTGAAGGCAAGACTTTCCACTGAAACATCACATTGGGCATGACTAAGACGTGGAAGCCAGTATCAGAAAGACAGCCTAGCAAGTCCGAAGTCTTGAAAACATTTGTAGCCATTATTATGTAGGTATATTGTCCTCAGTCTATTACGTTTGTCAACTTTTATAGACAAACTATTACAGTAGCATTGATTATAATGCTGTATTATAGGATTTGTCTGAATAAAATCTTCAGTTATCCGTGTTGATTTTTTAGCTGTACTTCTGAGTGGACGGGCAATCGATGCGAATACGCATACTTGGAGCCTGATGACTGTAAGACATTTTGTCACCTGATCCAATATGTAAAACAATTTAAATTTCATAATTATCACGGTAAAGCCTATTATCTCTGCCAATTGATGATGTTAGCGGTGTGATCCGATTACCTTTGGCCTGATCAAAGTGTTCTAGGCTGGAACAGGTGTACTTTCTAAGTTGTAACAGCCATGGTTAAGTTGTAAGGACATTATTAAGTAAGTAAGGATATTGTCCAAGCCACCAAGTGGAATTTTGTTCGGTTATAAGGGTAGAGATACTGGTTACTTACATACTTTGGTAACTTACATCTTAAATGATGTGACAACTATGCCACTGTCCGAACTCTGGTAATGCCAGTCCCAAGCCTGGAAAAAGGAGGACGACGCTAATCATCTTTGTTATGACACATAACTTTGTTATATATGATTCAAGAGGAGGCACTTTGTTATATATATAACTTAGTAACAAAGTTATATATAACTTTGTTATATATACGATTACAGTGTCGTTAAACAGTAAATAAACAAATGGTGTGACGACCAAGTTTTACAGGGTTTGAGCGGGAAACGAACGGCTTGATCTGTATAATTTCGAAAGTTCAGGTCGTTGTATATTATAGTTTGACGTCATTTCCTGCTTGAAAATGCTCACTAGGGTCGCCGCTCTATAGGAAGTAAATGCCTAACCTTTACCCTAGCAATATCCGGTCAAACAAATCATCCATATTGCATTCTTACTACTTCAGTCGTTTGCATGCGCACCAATATATCACGATGCTTGGCACTCGAAAATGCAGATTGCTACTTAGTATTCGTCTGTGTTATCACTGTTGAACATGAACCAAGAACGGTGTCGTCTGGTTGTCTTTGTCTGGTTGCACCTAACACTAAAACTGTTCTTGATGAACGAGATTTTTCGGTTGCTTGACCTTGATTCTGGAATTCTGTCCAAATTATCTGTTTGTTCTGTTCAGGGGCTTGTGTCATTTCGTTCTCAACTTAAGACTTGTCTTTTCCGAATTGCTTATCCACCAAGGCTCTCTGACTGTCTGTCTATGTGTCTCTGTCTGTCTGTGTCTGTGTCTCTTTTTCTCCTGAGGAACAGATCTCCTGGATGTTGACGTGATTACGGATTGGTTTTGGTGTGCCATCAGTTGAGTCCTTGTGCACTAAACATTGTAGAAGTTAAAAATTTATAATAATAATAATAAAGTAATAAAATAAATAATAATAAAACACCGAGGACGAGGACCACGAGCCCCAGTAGCAACAGTAATTCTTCGGAATTGCTTCTAAGAGCCTGAGGATTCTCTTACCTCGGGCAAAAAAATTATAAAAAAATAATAATAAAAATTAACTGACTCAAAAAAATAATAATAATGACAATAATAATAATAATAATAATAATAATAATAATAATAATAATAATAATAATAATTTGATAAACAAATGTACAAAAAAAAAATAATAAAAAAAAAAAAAATAATAATAATAATAATAATGTGCTCGATAAATTGTAATTTTCAAACCGTACATGACATCAAGCAATCCGCAACTCGCAATACACTATCCCTGAATGATGTCTAAGTGGCATGCCTTGGCTAAAGATGCGACTGGTTTGTCATCTTCTGACTATGGCAGTTGTGTGTGTGTGTGTGTGTGTTTGTTGTGTGCAGGGGCTGTTGCTGATTCTAGTAGCTCGACCGTTGTGTTGGCCATCGTGATCCCAATTGTCGTGATATTTGTGATTGTCACTGTGGTTGTATTCGTCATCATCAAGTAAGACCATCTTTAATATTATGATTCACCGTATAAAATCTTATTATTATTATTATTATTTTTATTATTATTATTATTATTATTATTACTACTACTACTTCTACTACTATTTTTCCCCAAGGTACATATAATCCCTCAGCAGTCTATAAAATTATGTTAGGAGCTGTTGTTGCATGTCTGAAACTATTATTATTATTATTATTATTATTTATTATTATTAATATTAATTATTATTATTAGTAAATTATTAGTATTATTATATTTATTATTATTATTGTTATTATTATTGGTGGTGGTGGCGGCGGCGGCGGTGGCGGCGGCGGCGGTGCTGGTGGTGACTTCTATCTTGCCCACGTGTAATGCATGAGACATCAAGCAATTGCGCACCATAACTGAGCTGTCATGAAGTCAACCTCTTGAAAAGATAGAGGCAACTTACACAGCACGGTTGTCTTTGACAAACGTGATGTTATAATTGATGATACTTTCCTGTAATTAAAATAGTTGGTTTGTAAAGTTTTATTGTGTGGGCATGGAACCACGACACTGCTTTGCTTGACGTCAGCCACAAAGATCCTGTTGCGAAGCGGTCGTGTAGTCGTGGGAGGTCTCCGTGCCAATTACGTGAATCACGTAATTGATTTATGGAACTTATATGTAATGTAATCCAGAAGTTTTAAATTAAGGGTCTGCATGTAAGCCGAGATGCGTTTTAGTCACGTATAGATTGCAACAGTAGGTGTTTCATGTTGATCATAGGAAGAGAAGAGACGAAGACAACAGGCGTAAGCAGTTGCAAAAAGGATTTTCAGCTGGTCTGTCCTACGAGAGCAGGAATGACCAGTTGCCAAGACCCACTGTTTCTGTAAGTCACTATTGCTAAACGTAACAGTATAATATGCTTACTTCTGGTTGCTCTGAAGTTGAAATTTATTTCCATTCAAACATCCGAGTGATTTTGGTTCAGAAGGATTGTTCCAGATTTGCACTCAAGAGGAAGTATGCTTGATTAAAGTAAGCACGACATTGTGTGATGGAAATTGATATTGTAGACAACAGAAATGGAGGTCATATCATATTTCTGTCTGTACAGTTCCAACCACCGTGCCAGAAAGAACCATCGCTAAGTTTAAAAAAAATTAAAACTGGTGACCTATAGTTTCTTATGACTTAACAAGTAGACTTCACAAACATTGAGTGGGCAATGGAAAAATAAGAGTAAATTTAACAAAGAAAGATATACTTTATCCGGGTAATGGTTGTTATCAAGACAAGGTTTGTAAAATTTATTTTTGAAAGTAGTTTAGAAAAGTATTTTGGAAAAAGTATTTTGGAAAAGAGTATTTTTGTATTCTCCAAAATACTTTTAAAAACTATTTTGAAAATATGTTTACAACATACTTTTCAAAAGTATTTTGAAAATACAATATAAAATAGTATTTTCTATTTTCAAAATAGAAATCTGTTTCAAAATACTGCTGTGCCATCACCGAAAACTCTGTTTAATACTGGACTGGGCTGGGCTGAAATTAATTTATTAATAAAGCGAAAACTTCATTCATGGCTACCTCTTACAAATTGCAATTTAGTTTACTATAGAACTATAACCCAACTTAGCCCGTGCGTCAAGGGGGTTATAAATGTTTATTAGTTTAGTAAATTGGGTTTATTATTCTACCTCTTAGGCTACCATCAGTCAATGAAATAGCCCCATAAAAACGAGTTAAGATGGTTATTTATTTATATTTTCATGATTTGTTCTTTAACACAGTAATTGATGCACACGATTTCAAAGCAGGGCTCAAAGAGCACTTGACAAATAAAATTTGTATTGGAGGGCATTGTAAATAGACTGGAAGTAAACACTCCTACACAGCTATGCTCTTCATAAGGACTATTATACGTTTGATAGCTAACACAAAAATGTGCCAAGAACTTATTTTGACGTAATATACCTACTTGACACCTGAGTGCTTTTCTTGAAAACTAACTTCGCTGACTTTGTGAGGGTTGTCTCAGGCACGGCGAAAAATTATTTGATTTGGGGTTTGAAGGTCCTTAGTCATAATTTGGAAAGTAAAAAACATACATGTTTCATATTCGGGGTATAGATTTCTTGATCATTTCTGTCTCCTGGGCTTCAGAGTGCTTTCTACCACGGTTTGTTACATTTGTCATTGTCACGAGAAATCCTATGACCCAATTACGATTCTTACCAGGGCTGTAGTCGAGGGTATACGCGGGTATACAGCATATACTCACCTCCAGAGACCGTATACTCGCCTCACAAATATTTATATTTATTTATATGAAAATACTGTGGTGTATACTCACAAAATACTGTAGCGAATACTCGCGTCTAATTTGTTTCGGAAAACTAACCGGTAGCGTGTACTCACCTCTAATTTTACTACTACGGCCCTGATTCTGACTGTTACTCAACACAAACAGTTTCTCTTTTCTCTGTGTCACATCAGTCGCTATGTAAAATAAATATTATTGCCATGAATAAACTGTCATTTTCTTGTTAACTGATTTTGAGTCAGGAAGAATATTCAATTAATATTCAAATCAGTTCATGCTCACAAAGTTAAGAGGCCAGACAGTTATATGGCATTTGAAGGAATAGGTAGATGTGGAGACTTTGATGTTTAAGAAAGCTGTCTACTTCCAAGTATGTATGTATGGGTATTTTCGTTTATTTCAAATACAACAGGCAGAACGCTGTAGTTTACATAGAACAAGTTCAGAGTGATGACTAATAAGTGGTTTTAGTTAAGTATATGTTATTGAACAAAAGTCGAGGAATAAAGTTCAACGAGTTCTTATCTGGCATAGAGGAGCTGTGAGGAGTTGTTTGAGTTTAGTACTGTATATGTTTTTAGACAACAAATTCAGTGAATTGCTGTTTCAGTATAAAGCTCATTAAGTGGTTTGATAATTGTAAAAAGTGATTGCCTGTGAACTTTTTTCGTGTTACAGCCACAAAATGGACAATCGAATTTGAGACACGACTCTACAGACATGTCGGCAAGCACGCAAGTGACTGGCTTATCAGACAGTCAGCGGTATTCATGTAACGGAAACCAGACAGTCCCTCAAGTGTTTTGGGAAAGTGCAGTGTAATATCAGTGTACACATTTGTTTATGTATCTGACCATTTATATAGTGCCTTTAAAAAATGGGTGTCTAAAGAGGTGTAAATAAGAGTGTCTTAAGATAGGAAGTGAGTTAAGTCAAGTCGGACGACACAGTATGTGCGCGTAGCTTTTATTGGCCGCACAGTCTCGGTGTGGCAGGAGATGAACTGCCATTGTTAGTTCTTGATGTTGGAAAGTCGATGGATTGCCTGGAATGTGAAGTGGAATTGCTCCAGAATTACTCGTGTCCTGGATCCCATCCGAGGGATTAGCGGCTTCATCGGGTTCTCTAAATCTAGAAAGACGAGTGTGAACATGACATGTCATTTCGAACACCGCTTACAACAAGCTAACAGCAACAAGTTTATATCAATGCATAATGTAGTTTTATCTGTGGACAGTCTTGTGGGAATGCCATGAATTTAATGGGTTTCAATCTAAAAACCGTCTCTGGTGCCAGGAAGTCAATGACACAAAATCGACAATGATTAGCAGTGGAGGCACTTTAACAATTTAACGAACATGTCCAAGCCAGTATCGTGATGTGCAGCTTGAGTGAAAGAAACCAAGGATTTGTTGTTATGAAAATGTACTGCAAAGCAAATTTTGAGTACGCTGCGAAGATTTCCTTCTTGTTGACCGACTCCTTTCGTTTGTTCTCAGTTGGATAATTTCGTAGTGTAATAGTTTATTTATTATGTAAAATAAATCTGTTAATGTGACATACTTTGTTCAAGGATAATGTTAATGTTACTAATGTTATGATGTTTATTATACAAAGTAATTGTGTTATAATTTTGGTTTGACAACATGAGTCCCCTTGAATGTTTCTGCAGAGGCAGGCAAAGATGTACATATAGTGTGTTTACTGTAATGTAACAGAACGTTTTCATAGTGCCTTCTTCTAAGTACATTTTAAAGACACTTCTTTTATAAGCTCAGATGCAACAAACCTCCTGCTTGGGTTAGGAGTTTGTGAAGTTTTTAGTGTAAACGTACTTTTCTATTTAATAAGGACTGCATTTGCAACATTGCAGATAATTGGTTAAAATTGTTGTTCTGCAGAAATACTTCTATTGCACTAGATTGTACAGCAGAGGAAGGTTTAGCGTGGGAGGCAACTGTGACTGATGATTAAATTTTTGCAAGTTTGCAGTAGAGGTGTACCGATAGCCCTTTTTGCCGATTATGCCGATACCGCGTATAGCCGATTATTGAAATAGCCGATACCGCGTATGAGTCCGATTATTTTGTTATCCCCAAAAACTAAGCACACGACGTTGTATAAGGGTTATTAAGGAGTTTCCAGTCCTGTGTATAATAGGTCCTTGGTTTCTACGGTGCCTAGTAAGTAATGCAATGCTAAGTATAAAGCAATAATAAGAAACAAAACATAGATGTTTGTGCAAATTTTTCTTTTTGTAACGATTATTGTGCAAAAAAATGTTAATTATAAAGTAATTTGCATCGGCGCCGATTATTTTTTGCCGATGCAAATTATGCCGATACCTCTAATAATCGGCCCGATTGCGAATGCTGCCGATGCATCGGTACAGCTCTAGTTTGCAGTCATTCTAGTGCAATTCGCCGACCGACAGAGTTTTGGTAATTTTCACCTTTCCGCTTACATTGTGTCTTTCAAATTACGACATTAATTGTCGGATATGCTGTTGACAGTATTGACTGTTGCAGAATTTCTAAATATGCCACAAATATGTTGAGAAGAATAAGTACATGTTGTTATGGAAATGAGTTGGTGTCGTAAAGACAGAGAGAGGGAGGAAGGGAGTGTGAGAAAGACAGGAAGGGAATGTGAGAAAGACAGAGAGGGGGGTAGTGTGAGAAAGACAGAGGGAGGGAGTGTGAGAAAGACAGAGAGAGAGGGGGAGTTTGAGAAAAACAGCAAGAGAGGAGTGTGAGAAAAACAGAGAGAGGAAGGGAGTGTGAGAAAGACAGAGAGAGCGGGAGGGAGTGGAAATAATGCGTTTGAACTCTTGTATCTTATGAATAGGTATGATTTTTGAAGGTGGGCATTACGGTTTGAATGTACTGTCAGTGCTATGCCACTGACAGAATGGCGGACAGTTTGCCCAAGGCTATGAAACTACTTGTACACGTATATCGTTTATTTGTGTATTGATAAGGTTTTTAGTTAACATTATAGAGTTGGCATTACATTTTAAAATCTACTCCTGTACCATGGACAGAAAAAAAGGCAGACAATCTGAAGGCAATGACAACAGTATTTGAATATATTGTGCGTATTTGTGTATTGATGAGATTTTTAGTTCACTTTACAGAGTTGTTTCTATCTGAATGGTTGTTTCTTCCATATCGGACCGTGTTTTCTCGCGACTCGCGTTCTTAGCGTCTGGCGGTAACGACGACAGATGAGAGAAACTGTTAGCAGATACACGCGTTACAGGTAAAAGTCGTCTCTGTTCTAAGCACAGAACTCCGAACGAGTTGCCGACCTCTCTACGACCTTTCGCTTCTTCTGGCTTCCGACTGCCGGCAATTTTAACCAGCGAGTTTGGCAGAGATCTGGAACGTCTCCACATCGCTCTGCGCAAGTCGCTATTCGCTCCAGCGACTACAGCGGATTGTGGTATGCTTGTAGAACTACCCATATCCGAACGCTTTCTACTGAACGTTGGCGAACCTTTGCTGTCGGATCCGATCTCAGAATACTTTGGTGGGTTTCCTGCGGGAAACGGTTTGAGATTTGACTTTAACCATTCCGTGCCTTGCCGTGGACTTTTCTGGGACTGTGCTGTTGCTGTAGGCCTTTTGATGGCTTTTGTGCGGTTTCCGTCGGGTGCAGTAGTTTGTTCCTCAGTCAGGCCAGCACCCGTTGATGAAACGCCGCTCTCGTGATTTGGATACTTCGAGTAATTTTTGTTCAGCAGCGAATGTTCCGACTGCCCTTGTCGGAGTCTGTTCAAAAACCACACTAATAATATACAGTAGGCTAATGCAGCTTTAGCATAGGTACTTCAGCTCTGTTCAGACCAACTCCTGAAACAGGTTTGAAAGAGAAATAGCATCGTGAAGCTCTGCGTATAAAAACATTTGAAAAAAATAGGAAGAAAAGAATTTCTCGGTATGGCTAAAAATAGATGGGGCACGTGGTTCTTATGGACAGCGATAGAAGAGCCAGTCAAGTGGTGATCTGGGTTCCTGGAAAAGGAGAAGGGAACAACGGAAGAATTGGCCGGAGACCATCGAAGACGACATGAGGTGCATGGAGATGTCGTGGGACGAGGTCGGAAGACTTGCATTGGACAGAGACGAGGGGAGGAGATGCATTCTCGATGTGCAGACCTGCACGGGAACGAAAGAGTGTTAGCAGTTGTCAAAGAAGAGCTTGGGGGTCGAAGCTTTACAGATAACCGCAGTACACGAACGGATGTCAAAATCTAATGTTGCTAATATGTTGCACACAAACAACTGAGTTTGGGGGTCAAGACAATAATGACCCCAACATCATATTTCAGTTACTTAGCTGAGGGTTTAGAAGAAGAGTTAGGGGTTGAACTTCTAACTAAAAAAACTTCTACTAAAAAACACTGAATGTTAGTAAGATAATAAATAGTCATCCTACACATATTACACATTCCCATCGACTACGGTCATCAGAGGGCATAAACCTACCAAAACCATCTAAAAGTCTACAAAGATATGCATGAACTGACCCGATTCACTCGGATATGCATAATTCGATGACCTGACCTGATAAGTTTCTGAAGTCGGTCGATGTTCAGTCTGGCCATGTCTAGCTCGTGCTTCAGTTTCCAGACTTGTGTTTCGCAGATTGGATTGCGACATTTGTAGTTCTTCTGGAGTTCAATTGCCTCTCGTACGGATTGCTCAAAAGTCAGCGACTTGCCAACGCTCTGCCAAACGTCAACAGATCATCCTAACTGAGGTTTACTCTGAGAATTATCTCGTCGCTAACACAGCTGCTGAAGAATTGTACATACTTTAAGTCTATTTCTTACCAAGCGCAGGGCACCAGCTTATTCACGAGCGCTGGACAATTGTAGATGAGCAACTTGTCCCAAGTCACTACGCAGTGGCTTGAGGTAGATTCGAACCTGCGACCCTCCTGTTACAAGGTAGGCCTACTGAACTTACCGCTACACCACCGAGTCCTACTTATATAATCTTCAGCGGATTTGAGTATTCACTTGACGTGACGCAGAGCTCGCGAACAAGCTTGTGCCCTACAATTACTCTTTTGCGTAGCGCATCAAAAATTTATAGATAACTATATTGGAAATCTACGAACTTCTCAGCGTAACAGAAACTCCACGTCAGGAAGATTAACTTATACATCGGCGCTATATATCACATCAAGTCCGCAAGAACCAAAGGCATACTTACGAGGCTGACGAGGCTACAGCATCCGCGCTGGTCCCATTTTCGAAGGCGTGTCCGGAGGAACTTGAAGTAGGAGTGTTCCAGTAGCAGCAGAAGACCGACAAGCAACATGCCGCCCGCCAGTAACAGGAAGGCGCTTGTGAAATTCAGGATTCCGAGCGGCATGCTCGACTCTCCCTTGGCGTCGTTCTTCTTGCAGACGCCTGCAAGCCAGAACTTCTGAAGTCGTTCCATCTCGCCTGGATAATGAACGGCACAGCAGTGTAATTGTAATTGTAATCACGGTACTTATTAGTATTGTCATTTGTTATCTGATTCGAACCTGCAACTGCACAGGCATCGACCAAGCATGTTACCACTATGTCGCACAGACGGACGTGTTTAGGATTCGGAAACATACCAAATGCGTCGATGATAGACATTCCACAGTCAAATATGGTAATGGTAATTGCAGATTTATATGGCGCCACTTCAAGAGACACTGATCAGAGGCGCTCCCGAACCAACACAATGAAACCACGATCGAAGGAAATAGTCTTCAAGTGCTTGCGGAGAAGAGGCAAAGAGAGGCTGAGAAGCTCATGTCGCAGGTTAATAGGACTTCCTCTTCCGGACAAGTTGCACCGCACATAATTTACTCAGAAAACTTCGAGGCTCTGTACATAAGTTGTATATCTTTGTCAATTCGTCCCTGGTTCTGTAGGAAACTGAAAATGACAACATAAGTCTGAGGCAGAATAGCCGAATGGATACAGCTCACGGCCTGTAATGCGGAGTGTATAGGGGTTTGAGCCTCCACTCAAGCATAATTTCGATTGATCAGTTACTAATCATGGTTTAGCTTCGGAAATTGGACAGAGATAACGTAACAATGTAAATCTAAACACTTTTTTCTCTATATATCGACCGACCGTACATCAAGCACAACTGCAAAATTATCAGCAGCCATTTGTATGCACGTTGCTGCCAAATGACCCGACGACCGTCCATCCGTCCATCCTCTGTCCATCCGTCTCTGTCATGGCAACTGTATTCAGTGGAGTGGAAAGCTCCAGATGCGGCAGTTGTGAGACGGAAAAGAAGCCCATCTTAAGTTGTTCGTCGAATGTAATGTAGCTTAAGACATTGTACGGTGTAGTCACTGTAGTGTAACAGCGGTGCCTCCAGCTGCGTCATCCACGCGGTTCAATGCCTCTATTTATTGGAGCAGAAAATCAGTCATCGAACTCCGTCACTGCTTTGTACTCTGGGGTGGTGCCAGTCCGAAGCGTTTAAAAAAGGAGGGCAGCGATAATCATCTTCGTTATGACACAGCGTCGTTAAAAGAAACCGCCACCATAACAATCATTGGACAAACTTCACCATTGCCTTATACTGGGGTGGTGCCAGTCTTACCCCTGGATAATGGAGAGGGCAACGGTAATCATCCCTGTTCTGACAGCGTCGTTAAACAGAAACTACCACCAATGATAGCGTAACTCTGATACTACCTTATACTCTGGTGGTGCCAGTCCAAGACTGGGTAAAGAAGGAGGGTGATGTTAATCATCTTTGTAACGACACCCTACCACAATGCCCACATGGGACCCGTATATATAAAGCCTATGGTGGATCCCATCTAATGCCTATGGAAATGCTGTCAGGACAGCGTCGTTAAACACATTATCCAATCGTTCGCATATATATATATATATATATATATATATATATATATATATATATATATATATATATATATATATATATATATATATATATATATATAACCGCCGCGTCTTTAATGCATTGTGTTCTTCAACGTCACTTTGTAAGCAAGTTAACTTCTTCTGTATAACATCAGATAAAGATCGGAAGAACACAAACCATCGAACTGGAACTGAACCATGAATTTGTTGATGATGGTAATCCACTTGGAACCCTTCGGAAATCCGATTCCGTATCCGGTCATCGCATACCAGTTCCCCACCGTGCGCAGTTTGCATCCGTCGTCATGACTGGCCAGGTACTCGAGCACCGTTGCATCGTAGATAAATGCGTTGAGATCGCTGAAACGCAGATTACAACACGAACAGAATCATCGGATTATTTATAGGCAAATTCAAGCGCGAAAAACCTTAACCGTTTAACGACGAGATTGTACTAAAAGTGACCGGGAAGCCAATGCAGCTCGTCGTTGTTAAAGTGTTAAAGGCAAAGATTGGATCATGCGCAAGTTTTTGGACTAAGCCTGCCCAACAGAATCCGCCTAACGACAAATTGTTCGCACACGCACACACACGCACGCACACACACACACACACGCACGCACACACACACACACACACACACACACACACACACACACACACACACACACACACACACACACACACTAATGAAATATCTATTCGTTTATTATAAATCAACGAAGGATGACACACCGCATCACAGCTTACAACAGTCTAAAGCGATAATAGTAATAATGATAATAATAAATAATAAAGTATATATTTCCAGTGCTATGACAAAGAAATGTATGTGCTATAGGCCCTAGCGAGATTTGAGAAGTAGTCAGATGGATTGAGGAGTGTTAGTCTGTCGACTAACTGGGAAATTCGTCTACGGCTGTATACGGTCGAATTAGTGGCCTCCCAAATATTACACTATGGCTCATGGGAGCTTTACTTAACTTACCCATCTTTGACGGCTTTAACGCCCTCTGGTGCATCGCTCTTGTTGTATGGCAGCATGTACTGGTACATCGACGGATAGTTGTTTCGAAGGGTTGTATCGGTGCTGCCATAGGACACGGTGGCATACTTGAAGGGAGGCTTGTTCGAGTAGGGATTCATTAGCTGAACAGAACACGAAACACGCCACAATGGAAAGAAATGGAGATGTACGATTCTCAATCTTAACAGAAATTGACAAAATTAAATAGACCAAGAGATAAAGATTTGAAATTGGCGAATAAAATGCTAAAGAATTAGTCACGATCATAACAGAAACAGGACAAAATTACAAGGACTTAGGAAAATGTAAATTTAGGCCTACATATTTTTCAATATCGACCAAATGGCAGGTATACCCTACTCATTTTTTAATAGTTGATCAGATGAAATCTAAAACCTGGAGATTAAAACAAATCTTCGTTGCACACCCCAGAGGGGTCGTTTCCAACCCCTCAGATGTGCTAGTGTGATTATATCGTGCATATATTTTAGCATTTTCTTTCTTAATTCACTTTTTGGGTTACTAATAAAGTAATGCTCTGGTTTATTGTGAGATCTGTGACCATGTGAGCTGTACACTAATAAATGTGGTGATGTCAGCGCTTTAAGGAGTTTAGGCTTTCTATTGCATTTTTGAATTTTCTCAGTTTGCTAAATACGGATAAAATATTTAACTCCACATGGATCCAACTCATCAAAGTCTAACCCCAGTCTCTTTCTACAATTCTCACACTGGATACCTTAGTACCACAAAATATATATATTTATGTGTGTGTTACGTAGAAAACCATGCGCTTTGTACCTCTGTCCAGTATGTGGAAAAGTGGACACACTTTTTTGGGTGGGGGGCGATGTTCCATCACAGCAATCATAAAATTTAATTAACACCTTAACGACGAGCTGCATTGATTTCCCCGTCACTTTTACTACACTCTCGTCGTTAAAGTGTTAATTACATTTTATGATTTTATTTATTTCTTTTATTTACATTTATTTAAAACCCGTGGCGAATATTCAACCCTTGCCACACCACAGATCCCAAAGGACACGACCTGTAGTCAACCCTCCATCTGTCCCATGTACATCGTCGGTGTATCTTACCTTCCAGCGTATACAACAACCACTTACCCTCGTATCTTGTATGCCAGCCAGGTTATCGTAGTCTTCCTTCGTGATCATAAAAGCGGCCAAATTGGCCGTATAGCTGGCCGTAAAGACGACGGCGAAGAGCGCCCAGATGTTGGCCAGGAAGCGACCAGCGACTCCGCGGGGGTTGTCGACGTTGACGGCCGCGCCGAACAGCATCGTCCAGATGAGCCAGAAGGCGCGGAACAACGAGAACTTGTGCTCTGGGTTTAAAATAGTATATAAATCTTCTTGTGCGCTAGTTGAAAATAACGGTATAGAAATCCTATGGCTTATCGTTATGTGAAAGTGAGCTTGAAGATCTTCTCCTGGTTTATCGCATTGAGAAATCGAGAAAGTGTGTCGAAAATTCTGTTCCAGTTAAAAGTTGTTGAAATCTGGTTTATCGTATTGTAAAATAAATAAATAAAAGAATCTGATAAAACAGATCGCGCAAAGAGTGCAGAAACAGTGAAAGAATTATACCAACTATACTCCAACATCTAGTCAGCTTTTAACATAACAGCTTAACAAGATATGTAGGCCTACAACTGTTAATGTTTGCTGACCGCGAATGGGTTTGGTTCCGCAGTCGAGGCCACTGGGCGACAGCCACTCGAACAGGAACATAGACGCACCGCAGGCGTGAACGCTGAAGACGAGTATCAGGCACCAGGACGGATAGTCATAAGGCTCTGCAATACACAAAGCACACAGCACATAATTATATTCACCTCTGACCAAAGTGGAGGTGAATATAAAACCGAAATCCCAGTCTCACGTGAGGAATTGGAGCAAACCATAGTTCTTCTAGTAGTGGTGGTGGTATAAAAGTTAGTCTTGTTGTCCCCGAGATCAAGGTCTTGGTCTCGAGTGCACTCGAGTTCGTTTTTAAAAGTCTTGGCCTTGATCTTGGTCTTGAGACCAAAAGTCTTGGTCTTGGTTTTGGTCTTGAGACCAACAGTCTTGGCCTTGAGGTTCAAAGTCTTAGTCTTGGTCTCGAGGTTCAAAGTCTTGGTCTTGGTCTTGAGGTTTAAGGTCTTGACACAAGAGTGATAAGCGTATATTCTTACATTGGGTTAAAACCAGGGCTGTAGTCGAGGGTATACGCGGGTATACAGAGTGTACTCACCTCTAGAGACCGTATACTCACCTCACAAATATTTGTACTCCCCTCTACTATTTTTTCGGAAAACTAACCATTAGCGTATACTACCTCTAATTTGTTTCGGAAAACTAACCGATAGCGTATACTCACCTCTAACTTTATCACTACAGCCCTGGTTAAAACGTATTAGTACATATCTATATACACGCGTACATTCTTACATTGGGGTGAAAGACACTATATCAAGTGCATGATACATACTTACATTGTGGCTTCGCTGTGGTGTCCCCCAACGTAAATATTGGAGGCTCTGTCCGTCCCAAGCAGTCCCTTGGGATCCAAGTCTATGGTTGTCCGTTGTTTCGCCGACTCTCGTGCGGCGCTTAAGCCGAGCGATTAAGCGGCCTGCTATTATTGGACGGACGAAGCAAATCGAGGTTTCCGGTCGCCGTGTAAGTGACTTCCGGTGGGGAACGTAAATGACGGTTCGAGTCGGTAATTATTCATGAGACGGTTTTAGCGACGAGTGCTCTTGCTGACGAGTTTTAGCGAACGGAGGGAAGGAGGGGTGAAGATCACCCTCTGGGGTTTGTTAAACGAGTTGGTATCTCGTAAAGATGGATCGCTATGAGCTTTCTTCTTGTCACCAGTTTCCTCATCAATATGGCACTCGACAGTTTTAGAGCGTAACCGTAAGCGTAATTTCAAGATTTCTACGGCACGCAAGAGCAGCTCAGTTGCAGGAACATGGTTGGTTATTCACACGTGATCAGGATAAACAAAAGCTGCTGCTGCTTCTACTACCTCTACCAGTAATATTACTACCACTGCTACAAGTACTACTACTACTACTACTACTACTAGTAGTAGTAGTAGTGGTAGTACCATTACTACTACCACTACTACCACTACTACTAGTACCACTACTACTAGTACCACTACTACTACTAGTATCACTACTACTAGTATTACTACTACTGCTGTTGCTACTGCTACTACTATAGTATTACTACTACATGCACCTATAGTAGATGTTTGAAAGGCCCTATATAATAGCCAGCTACACACATACACCTAACATACTTACTCACATACAGACATAGGATTACATATATAAATACATGCAGTGGTGGAGTTGCTGAATATATCAGAACCCCTCTAACGCAGCGCTCGTGAATAAGCTGGGCTCAAGCGATCAGCCTTAGAGAGTGGCGCTTTAGAAGTTCAAAATTTACGATTACGACGAGACGAGGCTATAACTGTGAGGCGCAATTCCTGATTAGGACATGAAAAACCAACCGAGGAAAGCTGTGGGAGAGATAACCCCGTCCCGAACTGCGACAAGGATCGTGATTCCAGTCTCGAGGAAGGGAACGGAGAAGTCGATCGCCTGAGATCGCTCTGGAGTGATCTTGAGCGACGTGACCGCCATGTCCGCCTCGCCGTCGAGAATCGTTCTAATCAGCCCGTTCCATTCATGGTTCACCTGCAATTAAAATGCGTCTCACGACCAAAGGAAGAACGAAGCGTACGGCGCCCGACGAATATGCAACAACAGGCAAATTAAGAAACATTCGGGCTTCATATATAGCCTAACTATATATAGATACACATGTATATATTATATATATATATATACATGCATTCAGTCATATATACTGTGTTCATATAGGTATATATAAACATTTTCAGTATAGTTCATACATATTAGTGTATCCATATTCTCACACCATATTTTAATAAGTACATGTATTATTATTATTAGTAGTAGTATTACTACTACTACTACTACTACTACTACTACTACTACTACTACTACTACTACTACTACTACTACTACTACTACTACTACTACTACTACTACTACTACTACTACTACTACTACTACTACTGTTAATATATTATTATTATTATTATTATTATTATTATTATTATTATTATTATTATTATTATTATTATTATTACGAACATTTTTAAGGTGTGCAGTCACACAAATGTTCGAATCTGAGGCGATATATATATATATTTGTTCATCAATTACTTTTTATATGTTGGCTACATGTATATTCAATATATATATATATATATATATATATATATATATATATATATATATTTCTTTTATATGTATATATACGGATAAGGAGAGTAGCCTATATATGGTGCATTTAGAGATGAAGCACGAACGTTGCCTTCTTTTGATATTCAACGGCTGTTCCCTGCGCTTCTATATATAAATAATATACCTATATTCACATACTAGATGTATATACTGTTGCGTGGTGTCTAAAGATACGCCAGCTGAGTAAGAAACCGGCTTTGGGATAAACTGCCGTTTTATCTCCTAACCTATTTACTAGCGAAACTTAGCTCAGAATAAAGTAAGAAGACTAAACGTAATGTAGATGCTTTTCTAAAGCGATCGTATGTCCTCGACCCTGTTCGTTTTTCAATGAGCTGATCGGGTGGGATCCTTCTCCACCGCTTTTCCAGTTTGAGTGGGTGCCACGCTATTTAAGGTCCCCGTGTACACGGACCGTGCTGGTCCGAGATGAAAATCTTAAATAAGCCGCTATTGGTATGCGAACCGACAACCGCACACACAGAGGCGCACGGGACCTAAGCTTTAACCAATGTAGGGCTAGATAACGAGGCCAACAAGAAGACGATCACTGGCGACGACAAACCAGCGAAAGACCTCGCAAAGAAATACGAGATTTAATAATTACCTTGACTTGGTGGATGACATAGGATGAGATTAGGTAATTACCTTGGTTTACTGGATTACATAGGATGCGATTTGGTAATTACCTTGGTTTACTGAATTACATAGGATGAGATTAGGTAAATACCGGTACCTTAGCTGACTGGATTACATATAGGACGAAATTTGGTAACTACCTTGGTATACAGGATTATACAGGATGAGATTAGGTAATTACCTTTGCTTACTTGATTACATAGGATGACATTTTGTAATTACCTTGGCTGACTGGATTACATAGGATGACATTTTGTAATTACCTTGGCCGACTGGATTACATAGGATGACATTTTGTAATTACCTTGGCCGACTGGATTACATGGGATGACATTTTGTAATTACCTTGGCCGACTGGATTACATAGGATGACATTTTGTAATTAACTTGGCCGACTGGATTACATAGGATGACATTTTGTAATTACCTTGGCTGACTGGATTACATAGGATGACATTTTGTAATTACCTTGGCCGACTGGATTACATAGGATGACATTTTGTAATTAACTTGGCCGACTGGATTACATAGGATGACATTTTGTAATTACCTTGGCCGACTGGATTACATGGGATGACATTTTGTAATTACCTTGGCCGACTGGATTACATAGGATGACATTTTGTAATTACCTTGGCCGACTGGATTACATAGGATGACATTTTGTAATTACCTTGGCGCCCCATTTTCTGTCCGGTGCTTCAAAGAGTTCGAATTCGAGTCCAATCTTTTCACTCAGCATTTTCAGGAGGTCAATACAGAGACCGGAACAACATTGGTCCAGAGTGTTGTTGGCTGTTATGTTCGTTGTCCTGGCACACAGCACACGTACAACACTCCAGCATCGCATGGAAATGTAACCTATGTATGGGTACGGTAAAGGTAGCTAAAGTTTGGAACAGAGCTCAAGGAGTTCACGAGGCAGAGTGCTAGACAAATTCTTCCTGAAAAAGTCAAATGTGGAACATGAGCGAGCAGAACAAAGAGACTCTGCACATGCGAGTTAATCTGTCGACGCCGAGATAAGTTATCTCCGTGGCCCTACAAATCTACCGCGCTCGTGAATAGGCTGGGGCCCTACGCTTGGCCTTCAGGTGGCGCATTAGAAGTTCGGAGATAACGATTATGATTACGAATTTGCAAAAATGTTGTACTGACAAAAGGTGACGTGGTCGGTGAGTATACAAGGTGTCGCCCCCGAACAATGCATGTTCTGAGGAGTTTTGGAACATTGGCCGAGTCTTTTCAGCTCTTCTCGGTGAGTACTAGGGGTGAATGTGGAGCACGACCTCCTTAGAGACAGATAGCCAGACAGGCAGAGACAGACAGACAGACAGATATAGATAGACACATACACACACAGATGTGGTGGGTCTTACATGGCATTCTTGACGGGGTTCTGTATCCTGCAGGGTACTGACTGTGGGGGGCAGCTGCCCGTCTGGTCTGAGTCGGAGTAGACGACGTAGGGCTTCTCTTGGAGGGTGACGACGCGCACACGATACTTCTCCGGTCGACCCTTCGGAGGACTCGTCTCCCCAAACGGCCAAGTGATGTCGTCCATCCGTAAACCCTTCGTCGAACTCCACTGACCGATCTACACAAACACAAGAAATACATCCTCACCATTCATAATAATAGTGATAGTGATAGTAGCGTGGCACCCTTTCAAACGAGCAGCGGTGGTGAGGGATAACACCCGATTAATCCATTGAAAATGAGCAGGGTCGAGCAGTGTGGGAATTGTAGAAAAAAGACTGGGGGAGGGGTGAACATTTAATTCGTATTTTGCAAACTGATGTCAACGAAATTTGAAAGCATCTGATTTCAACGGTAGCAGTTTTACATGTCAGACTCGAATCGAAATCAATTCCTTTGTTAAGAAAATTCAAAAATACACACATGATACACCTTGTACCATGCGTGCAATTTCTTCTCTTTGTCAGAGACTCAGAGTCAAATAATGCTACATCGCATTAACACACAATTGAGGGGGTTGGAAACGACTCCCTGTCATGGGGTGTGCAATGAAGACTTAACTGTGGGGGTTCCAAGAAAGACTAGGGGTTGAACCCCCAAACCTCCGACAATTCCCACCCTGGGGTCGAGGCCATACGGTTGCTATAGCATGGTCTGTTCACGAGAACCTTAAACAACGTGGCACCCAACAAACGGGCAGCGGTGGTGAGTGATCCCACCCTATCGTTCCATTGAAAAATCAGCAGGGTCGAGGCCATATGGTCGCTGTAGAAAAAGTGTACATTTACGTTTTACATTCAGCCTTCTGTGGAAGAGGCTAATCGTAATCGTAATCGTAATCGTAAACTCCAGACTTCTAAAGCACCACTCGAAAGCTAAGTGCAGGGAACCAGCTTATTCACGAGCGCTGTGTCTAGTCAGAGGGGTTGTAGAGAGGAATGTACGAGTCAGACGTTGTTCTCTCACCCGTTTCCATCCGTCCTTGTAGAGGTTGACTATCTCGACCTCCGTCACACTCGCCGTTCCGTCTTCGTTGAATCCGAAAAACATGTCGTCGACTTGAGTGGTCGCGTCACGAATGTAACTACAATGATTAACCAGTTTCATCGATTTTTCAATCATTGTTTCGTATTTTTATTTCCAGGAATACAAAATTCTCCAGAGGGTCAAAAGGTTCATAATCAATATCGATATTATTTTCTTCAGCTTTATTTTTTAACCCGCGGTAAGTGGATAATTGTGCAATCCGTCATGAACAAAAAAACTGATGATAATGAAAAGTTAGAGACTCAGGTTATTGTGAATGTATAACTTGGAAACAAGTATAACGAGACCCAAGATACTGAGATCGAGGATAATAGTTGCAGCATAATGAGAACCAGTATGCCAGAACAGAAGATACTGAGACCAAGGATACTTAGAAGATACTAAGACCACGGATACTTAGAAGATACTTACACCACGGATACTACTGAGACCAAAGATACCGAAACCGAGGATGTATACCGAGACCGAGTATACTCAGACGAAAGATCCGATGCAATGCAAGAGAACTATATTTGATATTACCCTCCTTGCAACGTTCAGATGTGCACACACGACCATACGATAGAACAACAATGACACTGAGCAATTGTGAGCGAATGACTTGCTCAAGGTCCTTACACAATGACCGCCTCAGTTGAGTTTCGAACCCGTGCTCTCTGCGTTACAGGCCTAACGATCTATTCCTTCGGCAACCGTGCCGCGTGATACCTTGCCGGAGAAGACTGAGAAAGCCGACAGAGATATTAGTAGCAGTCGCTGTTTAACGAAACTGTCATAACAAATATGATTAGCATCGCCCTCCTCCTTTAGCAAGGCTTTGGACTGGCGACGTTATTACCGATAGAGATATCTTCCGTCCTGCCACTTCCTCTGCTTCGGCGCTTCGCATTCGATGTTCGTAGGAATCAGCGAGACGTTGCGTAGCTCAGGGACCGTGTCGGCGTCACGGATGATGGCCTCCATGGCTTGCGTCCACATAGCAACAACGGCTTTTATGGCCGTCACAAGGTTGCCTTCCGGGTCGATGTTGAAGTTTATCCCTATAGAATGAAATACGCAGAAGTTGCGTGCAACGGGAGACATCTCAGACAAACGGTTCTGGGTTTTCCAGCGCTTTGGAAACAACAGTTGAAAGTTTTCAAGTCATTGCTACATATCGGTGAGAAAACCAACCACAATTCTATGCATGTAATAATAATAATAATGAAACATATCAATAATAAGGCTACAGCCAATAATACTATTCCTACAATTCCAAAATAACACGATTTGGCATTTACAGAATATTCCAGTCAGTACTGACCATGCACTGTTACTAATACTGAATTACGATAGTCGAGTGATCGCTGTGGTATATGAGAATTGTAATCATTGACTTATATATTGTCTATGAGAGAGAGAGAGAGAGAGAGAGAGAGAGAGAGAGAGAGAGAGAGAGAGAGAGAGAGAGAGAGAGAGAGAGAGAGAGAGAGAGAGAGAGAGAGAGAGACAGACAGACAGACAGACAGACAGACAGACAGACAGACAGACAGACAGACAGACAGACAGACAGACAGACAGACAGACAGACAGAGACAGAGACATACAGACAGACAGACAGACAGAGACAGAGACAGAGAGACAGAGAGAAACAGACAGACAGACAGACAGACAGACAGACAGAGACACAGAGAGAGAGAAATACAGACAGACAGACAGACACACACACAGATACAGAGATTGAGATAGAGACAGAGACAGACAGACCAAGAGACAGAGACAGAGACTGACGAAAACTCACCAAGCATGCCAGCATGGAAGCTTTGCGGGATTCGGACATCTTGCCCGGTCATCTTGTCTTGACCGACGACTGACTTTGAAACGATCCAGACGAACTCCTTCCCCGTTAGATGCATCTGCTTCGCGTGGCTCAGGATCTTATCGCTCTCCTTGCTGAGGTATAATTCAAGGTACTTTAGGTCAGGTAAGGAGAAGTAAGGTATAAGGAGAGGCAAGGTGAGGTTAGAAAAGGTAAGTCCAGGTAAAGAAAAGTTAGAAAAGGTCAAGTGAGGAAAGGTACGGTACGGTAAGGTAGGAAAGGTAAGGAAAAGAAAGGAAGGTAAGGTAAGGTAAGAAAATAGGAAAGGAAAGCTAAGGTAAGGAAATTTAAGGTAAGGTAAGGTAAGGAAATGGTAGGCAGGTAAGTAAAGGTAAGGTAAGTTAAGGCAAGGTAAGGTAAGGAAAGGGTAGGCAGGTAAGTAAAGGTAAGGTAAGTTAAGGCAAGGTAAGGTAAGGAAAGGGTAGGCAGGTAAGTAAAGGTAAGGTAAGGCAAGTTAAGGTAAAAAAGGTAAATGAGGAAAGGTAAGATAAGGTATGAGAAGACATTGCCCCAGTATACTATCGTCAAAAGATGCACCGCAAATCGAACTTGAGACTGAGAGGCAGCTATAGCAAAGGACGGATGACATATCCGTAGATGTAACTACGGGTAACATGGTAACATCTTCTGAATCGCGATAACAGAATTCAGTAACAGGATGGGGGCAGTAAGCAAGGCTGCAAATAACTTGTAGGAAATTTATGAACAGTCTTGCGCATTTGACGACCTTTGCCGGTCACCAGAATTTTTCACGATCTCTTTTTCCCTTAACAGCGGCAAGCAAAAAACCAGACTGGAGGCGGCACAGCCCAGGTGGCTGAGGAGAATTCTGATGTCTCACGGCGTGATAAAACACCGAATAAAACTGTAACAGAGCCAGTCGGGAGAAGAGAATGCAGAGAACATTATCAGAAAGAGAAGATTAAAATGGATGGGACAGGCGGTTCGTATGGATAAAGATAGACGAACCAACGAAGTGAAGACTTGGATTGCTGAGCGGGAAGGCAGAAGGGGAAGTTAAAGGAAGATTTGGCCGGAGACCACCGGAGACGGCTCGAGGTGCTTGGGTATGTCGTGGGACGAGGCCAAAAGACCGGCAATGAACAAAGACGATTGGAGAAGATGCGTTGCCCGATGTGGAGGACTAAGTACTAAGTACTTTTTCAGTATTTTTGTTGATTTCATTTCTCTTCTGACTTCCGTCCGCCACACACCAAGGTCTGTACACCTTCAATCACATGCATGCTTCTACCCTCCGGCAATTCCAATATAAACTTATCAGGCGACCCTCACCGAACCAATTTGGAAAGGGCAATTCAATTGAAAGCCTCATAAATCACTCGGGAGACAAGTCGAACAGCCCCTCTCTTCGTGTACATTTGTCTTCGAAAATGTAACTAAAATTTATTGACGTTTTTGACAGAGTCAAATGTGAAATGAGTAGTTCTCGCTGCTTTCTGTTGATAGTCAACGAATGGTCTTTCTGTGCAGCAATGCCAGATAATGATTGTCTCAGAGGCATGCGATTATCAGATCCAGATGGTTTCATATCGGAAACGGAAACACACAAAATGGCGGATAGTGACGTAGATGAACCTGACTCAGCAGAATGCGTGACACCAGAGTAGAAATGAATGGGAAGCCAGAACACAAATGAACCGGAAAGAAATCGCAAGAAGCGCAAGGCTAGATCGTTCGAGAACTTTGAAAAGTTGTCTCATTATCAACCAGCAAAGATGATCCAGATCAGGTTTGAATATCAATTTGAAATGTCATCCGGTTGGATTACAGTGTACATTTTTGCGGGAATATAAAACCGCATCATATTATATAATAATAATAATAATAATAATAATAATAATAATAATAATAATAATAATAATAATAATAATAATAATAATAATAATAATAATAATAATAATAATAATAATAATAATAATAATAATAATAATAATAATAATAATAATAATAATAATGATGATATTAGACAGTTTATATAGAGCAGCAATAAATCAGACGCCATGGATGAGCATGAATATTGTTGTTTAATAGGACTCAAGATATCCTGAAGAAGGGCTCGAGTTGTTATTGGGTACCGGCCCGCTATTCCGGGGTTCCGCTATTCCGGGAGTCCGCTATTCCGGGAGCCCGCTAACACTTCATACCCATGGCTGCCTCAGGTATAGCTTAAGGGACTGCTAAAAATATGTATCTGTTACGTATATATATATATATATATATATATATATATATATATATATATATATATATATATATATATATATATGTATGTATGTATGTATTTATGTATGTATGTATATAAATCTGACGCCAGCCAAATATGGATGAGCATGAATTAGGTTTTTAAAAATAGGACTCAAGGTATCTTGAAGAAGGGCTTGACGTGTTATTTGAAGACATCTAGTGAGAGTGACATACGTTACATTATACTAAGTTCATCCATCCTTCCGTCCATCCTGGACCTGCCTTTCCTTCCGTCCATCCTTCCTTCCTTCCGTCCGTCCATCTGTCCATTAGTCTGCCAGTTGCAGCGGTTACACTTCGGAGTATTCCATGGACTCTGATTGGATTAAGGCAACAGAAGTGAATAAAGCCTTCTTCGCCAGTCTACTTACGGTCTTTTTCGTCAGGCATCGAACTATACTCCGTGTGTGAGTGGGCCAGTGAGTGAGTAAGTGCATAGATTTCGCCTTAAAGACAATTATCCTGACGCGAGTTTACTATCATCTAATGCGTTCAAACGCCAAGTCCTCGGAATTCGTATTTTGCAGAACAACATAATATATATATATATATATATATATATATATATATATATATATATATATATATATTCATCGTATAGAGAAACCAATAGCTAAAAGTTTGTCCCTTCCACGGTTTCGCAAGCGCCCGAAGTCTGTATTATTCGAGAGTAATTTCACTGGTTTGTGTCGGGAGCTCCACTGATGAGGTTTTTGTTGAAGTGCTGCTTTATAAATGTCAGGTTACAAATACAATGGTTTCTACATTTCAAAGGTTTTCGATGTTTTGAACTTAGCCGTTAGCTGCTCATTGGGTGGATTTACTCATCTCATTTTCTGATTGACTTACATACTGATTTTTGGTCCAGAGTGACTGGCTTATTCAGCTATTGACTGGCTGACCGACTGCATGGCTAGATGAACGACTGGCCGAGCGACTTACTGACTAAATAACTGGTTCACTGAGTGAATGACGGACTGACTGATCGACCACCCGAACGATTGAATACTGACTGACTGGCTGGCTCACTGACCGACTGAATGACTGACTGACCGAGTGAATTGACTGATTGCTTGCTTAAGTAAGTGACCTACTGACTGACTGACTGACTGACTAGCTCAGAAACTGATCGACAGACTGACTGATTGACCGAATAACTGACTGATCAACTGACAGACTGTAATTGGCTGGCTGACTGGCTCCGTGACTGGTTCAGTGACTGACTGACTGGTCTTACTGGGTGGCGTAGAGTAGAATGATCCGGGCCTCTGTCTTGTGAAGTCGGTTGAGTCTCATCGTCAACTGATCATCGCTGATACCAGAAGGAATGTTGACGACAGCCAGGATCTCATACAACCTAACAGTTGACCGTAACAGCCGCTCATCTCATTGTACACGAAGCAATAATGTAAACTGTGTACAACCAACTGTCCCCATATAACTAGCTGTCCCGTTAAAAAGATGTCCTCTATAACCAACTCACCCTATAACCAACTTTCCCTTTTAGAATAATTATATCTCCATAGCAAACTGACACCATAACCTTTCACACAACCAACTGATCCCATCACCAAGTGAACCCATAACCAATTGTCCTTATAATCAATTGTCCACACAACCAACTGTCTCCACTATCAGTTGTCCCCTTAACCAACTGACTCCATAAACATCTGTCCTCACAACCAACTTTCCTCATAACCAACTGCTCTAACAACCAATTGACCCCATAACCTTCCACAAAACCAACTGTCCCCATAACCTCTGAAACAGAACGCTGTCCTTACATTGCAACTTAGTTTAGTCCATCAGTGCCTGACCTCTCTGAGGACCTGCAGCCGGGACTTAGCTTCGGATGAGCTCCGTTGAATGGCAACAGCAGCAGCACGTGCTTCGTCCATTGTCGCCTTCTCCGCGGTGCAATTAAAACTCCCTCCCTTGCTTAATTAATTAGCAGTCGTCTGGAAGACCCATCTGCCCAGATGACAAACGAACCAACGACCGTAAAAACAGGGAACCAGCCTCTGCCAAGCTATCCCATCCACCCTTTCTCAGGTAGAACGGCATATAAGAGAGCGATGCCGCCTTCAACGCATACGAGCACATGCACACATACACGCACACGCACACGAGACAGACAGAAACATATGTACAGACAGTTGGGAAAAGATAGACAGATACGGAACTAAAAGACAGGTAGCACAGAAAGCATAAACAGACAGACAGACAGACAGACGGACAGACAGACGGACAAACAGACAGACAGACAGACAGACAGACATGCAAACAGGTAGACAAGCGTTTCCAATAAACAGACGGACAAACAGAAAGACAGACACACACGCGGACATATAGGCAGACAGACAGAAAGACAAAAAGACATACACATATTTACCATAAGCAGCCGGACATACGTACATACATACACACATACGGCTAAGACAGGTATGTTTAGTCAGGCAGGCAGGCAGGCAGGCAGGCAGGCAGGCAGGCAGGCAGACAGACAGACAGGCAGATAGATAGACAGACAGACAGAGAGACAGGCAGGCCTTGGTTCTTAATAATTGAGTAATAACAAAGATGGTTGGTTGATAGAGCGCTGCTAATGCTCGAGAGCACACCCAGTTATCCATCTAGGGCTCATGAGCACCAGCAACACTAGCAGCTGCAGCACCAACCAGAGCATCACCGACAGCCAAGCACCGCAGATGGCAGCACAACGCTCGTTCACGGCATAAGGATGATGCAGACACAGTTTTAGAAAGCGACGAAATTAAGCACAAGTTAACATTTGAGTTACGAAATAACACAAACAACACTACACCACACTATACAGCACCACACTGCACCAAACAATACGTCACGCTACACAATACTGCACCAAAATACACTACGCTTCACCATAATACACTACATCACACCATACAATTCTACACCATAATACACTACGCTCCACCATAATACACTACACTACACTACACAATACTACACCATCATACAGTATGCACAACACCATAATACACTAAACTACACTGCACAACACTACACCATAATACACAACACCACTTTACACAACACTACACCATAATAGGACACTACACCCCACTACACAATAATAATAGTAGTAATACTAATGATAATAATAGCCAGGGCTGTAGTCGAGGGTATACGCGGGTATACAGCGTATACTCACCTCTAGAGAAATTTGAGAGCGTATACTCAGGGCTGTAGTCGAGGGTATACTACAGCGTAAACTTACCTCTGTAGAGACCGCATATCCAAAATCTGGCAAAAAAGAGAGGTTTTGAAAGGTTTTGAGGGCGAATGACTAAAAAAAGGTCATCAGCTTTTTCAGAGACGAAATCGTAAAAAGTCTGAAAATTTTCAGAGAATTCCTAAAAGGTCACAAATTTTCTTATACGAATTCCTAAAAAGGTCATAACATTTTTAAGGGTGACACCAGCCCTAGTGACGCCGCTGCTCACCGGTAGCGTATACTCACCTCAAACTTTACCACTACAGCCCTGATAATAGCAATGCTACTAATAAATGACACCAACTACTCCATTACGTCAGATAACTAGTTACGTAATCCAGGGTATACGGACCATTGTTTTGACTGTTCGGCGAGGTTGCGCAGGATGTTGGCGAAGTAGTCCTGACCAGCCATCGAACCCGTGACGACGGCGAACGAATGCCAGTTGTACCACTTGAGCAGACTGAGCATCGCACGGCACTGGTGCGAAATAGAGGGCGCCAGCTGAAGAATCGTCGACTCCGGATTCGGCTGCAAAAGGAAACAGATGACGATGACACGATGACGACGCCATGGCAAAGGTCACGACCTCTGCCAGCCAAGGTCAAGACCTCTGTCAATGTCAAGACCTCCGCAAAGGTCACGACTTCTGCCAAGGCCACGTCCTCCACCACGGTCACGACACACGCCAATGGCAAGACCTCCGCAAAGGTCACTATCTTCGCCAAGGTCACAACCTCAGCCAAGGTCAAGACCTGCGCAAATGTCACGACCTCAGCCAAGGTCACGTCCTCTGTCAAGGTCAAGACTTCTGTCAAGGTCACATCTTCTGCCACGGATGAATTGAGAGACGGAAAATATAGAAAGATGGATGAATGGATGGACGGACGGACGGATGGGCGGATGGGAACATGGAGGGACGGATTAACAAGCGCATAGGCATCCCAATCCAGAACACTGAGCTGCTCTTGACGAAGCTTCGGAATGTCATCTATATCTATTAATTTTCTGGTTCCGTGCACATAACATCGCACAATATGACATAAAATAAAAAAGATGGAACATAACAGCATAACATAAAAAAATACTTCGCCAGAGCTATCAGTAAAACTGCAAAATATGAACATATATCACAATTCGTAAAATCGATGCATTGACCGCCCATGGAAAAGAGAACGACGTTCCAGACTGGACTATTTCTTGACTAAACTCTACATTTCAGTCAACCTCATTATCTGCAGTCTATCTCTTCTCTACTCACAATGTTCCTTCTTTTCTCAGTCAACGGTACCATCTTTGGTCTATGTTGCTTCCAAAGTCTCTTAAAATCTCCATCTCGTCTTCTCACTGTCTTAATCTGACTATATTCCGTTGACAAGAACGGTGGGCACGTCTTTTCTAACGCTAGCCCCAGACTCTGGAACTCTCTTCCGGGAAAAGTTCGCTATGCCAAAATCTGTTCTGGCCTTCAGATCTCAACTAAAAACTCATCTTTTCTTGGACTCAGTTCCTCGGTCGACTGTTTCCGTGTCTTCTCCATGGACATGGACGTCATTTGGGGGAGCAGAGGGCACTTGCCCCTTGATTTTTGAAATCCCTTGCTTTAGCAAATCATTTAATTAGAATTATTATATACTATTGACAGAACTAGAGTTTCCATAGCTTTTCTCACATTTTTTCCAACTATCAATAAATTCATCAAAACCTAATAATATTAACGCACACTGCAGCACACGTCAGAATTGGCTTACAGTTTTGCACATGTAGACTAAATGCAAAACTTAACAAGCTGGCTAAGTTCCCCCATGAAAAATACTCAAATGACGTCCCTACCCCCACCCCCGAAACAAACTGAAATGACGTCCCTGGTCTTCTCGAACACTCTTCTAAGCTCTCGACCGTACTCACTCGGGAATTTGACTCACACAACGATTTTGCTTAGTAGCGACCTAAGCATTGTGAAAGTGCGCTGTAAAAGTTCTTATATGCGCTTAGATCAGCGGTTCTCAACCTGTGGTCCGCGGACCACTGGTGGTCCGCGGCCATCTGCCTGGTGGTCCGCGAGCAAGGCCTGCAATTTATATTTTTTTCAATTAAAAACATTCAAACAAACAAATTTTTGTCAATTTTTTAAATATTTGTTTAAAATTTTTTTAAATTTAATAGTAAATAATAAGTAAAAATACTTAATCTTATCAAATTTATTATTTTATATTATAATTGTATATAAATTTATAATTTTATAGGGTCGCATATGTGCACCAGTGACACAATTTTTAGTGGTGGTCCGCGACCTAGAAACAAAATTTATAACTGGTCCTTGAGTCTCAAAAGGTTGAGAACCGCTGGCTTAGATAACATAACACGGATTTTAAGTACCGTATTTCAGAAGATATTTCATCTGTGTTAGAACCACAGCAATTCTCAATAGTCACTGTTGAAAATCCTCTCTGTGTTTATGAGATGTCTGTACACCAGAGTGCGATTAGCAACTGGTCAACAAAGAATACACTTAATTACTTACTCTTGCAAACTATCATTGTGTCCATTGAGACGGTCTTACCATCCAAACAAATCTACAACTGTTGCACTTAACGACAACATTCTACAAGACTCTGAACAACATCAACAACAATAAACTCACGACGACGCTGTGGTTGTTCCGGTTTAATGCTTCCATAGACTATCTAAAGGCGCTATATAAAGGCCCGTTTACGTCATCGTCCAGACTAAATTACTGAAGTTAATGCTGCATTCCTTCAGCACTAAAGTTGTGGTGATTAAGCAACACATTAATGTATGATAAGAGCACAGATTGCGTGGCTTAAACCACCAGGCATAAAAATGTCTATAGGAATGGCTCTAAGGTATTAAAATTTTGTGACTTTATGACCAACATTCAGAGAATGTATAGCCTGATCAGTGACTTTCTGACGTTTCCGTAGGGTGTGATATAAATAGCCATATACACACACACATACATACATACATACATATATATATATATACATGTATACATACATACATACATACATACATACATACATACATACATACATACATACATACATACATACATACATAGTTACATATATATTAATACATACATACATACATACATACATACATACATACATACATACATACATACATTCATTCGGAAATTTAATAAAGTGCACCTCCAAGAAACCTACTCAGAAGCTTCCCACTCAGAAGCGCTCCTAGCCCAGCCACGGCGCGGCAAGACATTAGACTTGAGCAGCTTGTAAAAAGCAGGCGTGTTACCCCTGGGGAGTAGGCGAATCTCTAACGGAAGGCCATTCCAAATGGAGGCCCCAGCTACAGAGAAAGCCCGGTGTTGCCTATGTATACATACTTAGTACATACATGCACACGTACATACATACATACATACATACATACATACATACATACATACATACATACATACATACATGTATACATACAATGTCATACATACATGCATACATGCATACGTACATGCATACACAAATATACTTACATACCAGTGAATAAGCTGGTGCCCTGTGCTCAGCTTTCAAGTGGCTCTTTATAAATTTGTAGCTTAGGTAAAAGCATTGTACACACACACACACACACAACACACACACAAATTCATACATACATACATACATACATACATACATACATATTATTATAATTATTATTATTATTATTATTATTATTATTATTATTATTATTATTATTATTATTATTATTATTATTATTATTATTATTATTATTATTATTATTATTATTATTAAATAGTAACTTTTACTGCGCCAGTGTCTAATGCACAAGACATTAACCAATGGCATACATTGCACATATATACACAACACACTACTTGTAGTAACAGTCCGAATATTATATTGCACAATATACCATTTGTCGATTTGTCATAATATCGCCATTTTTCAACGCCTCGCTAAAGCCCTCAAAAGACGCAACACAGGAGATTTTCGCACGTATCGGAAAATATATGAGAAAATTACATTAGGTCCCTGTGGTGCATAAAATCAGATTCAATGTCATCAGAGGAGGCGCAACAGCCGGGACGGCACCGGAATACAATGTCATCAGGGGGCTATGTATTCCTGCTTGAGGTCAGCTGGGTCGACGATCGTTACGTAGAGGCCCCATGGGACCCTCTAGTTCCATGCTTCCTCAACGCGCTCGAGCGATGCGTGTTATAAAATGCAGCAGAAGAATCTTCTGCTGAAAATCCGACCTCTACTAATATGATCGAATGATTTCTGAGGGCGCTCGATAGTGTAGTGGTTAGCGTGCTGTACTATCAGTCGAGAGATTGGGGGTTCAAATCCTACCAGAGCAGAAATGTGGTTCGAGATTTCGGCCCTACTTGCGTCCCGAATCAGCTATAATGAGTACACTGACCGCACACTGTCGGTGGGAAGATGAAACGGCGAGGGAGAGGACTTTTACTCATCTCTAAAAACGTTCGTTTCAACCGCGGATGGGCCTGGCGCGCCTCTGAGTAGGTATCTTGAAGGGGCGTTATAAAAAGCCAATAATATATCAAGTTTATAGCAGAGAGAGAGAGAGAGAGATAGACAGACAGACAGACAGACAGAGACAGACAGTGACAGAGAGAAAGTCAGACAGACAGACAGAGACAGACAGTGACAGAGAGAAAGTCGTCTGCTTCAAATGCCGTACAAGAAACACGTTCCGCAAATCTGCAGTCGCGCCGTTCCTAGAACTGTTCGACATCCATGCGTCATCGCCTTTGAGAGATACTCCAGAGACGCTACACAAATCTTCCGATACGTATAGTAATTGCAATTGTAATTTAGAGAATCATATAGCGCCTCTTCAAGACAAACATCACATATACAAACACGGCGATCCTCAGGCAATTTGTGAGCCATAACTCCAAGGCAAATGTAAGTATTCTTGTCCAGCTGAAACCCCACCCAACCAACGAACACGAAATAGCTGTCTAGCATTAATTGTCTCTAAATCAAGTTTCCTTCAGCCTCGGGACAAAAGCATTCGTATATGCGGTAAATTTAAAAGCTGAAGTCCTACCACCATCCGTCTTGAACTCCCCAAAGTCAGACGCGGTGGCAACAGCTGTGGAACGAAGTGATCGAAACAGATGCCGATCCACACATAATCGCCATCCGAATAACACAATAAATAACCTCTGTGCTCAAATCTTTGCACTGGCTTCCTGTTCAGCAAAGGATTTGTTTCTACTGGCACCCACAGTTTATGAAACTGTGAACTCTGGCCAACCACAATACTTAAAATCAGTCCTTATTACACAGGCGTATCATTTAAATTAACTTAAATTTGACAATGCCCCATTGTAAGTTATGTTAGAAGAAGGGAACTGCCCACAATTTGCATGTCTTTGTAAACAATAATCTTCAAGGTCACCAATCAACCAATTGAAGACATTATTAGGGATAAGGAGCTCATCCTGCGCTGCAGAGCGAAGTGAGCCACGACGCTGGACAGCCACAGTGGAGCAGCAAAGTTCCCGGAGGTAAGTGGGAGCCAAGCCCTTAAGGCACCGCCGAACCAAAGCAGAGACCCGATAAGCAATGCGCTGCTGATCTCATATAGACAGAATCTAACGCTAAATGACAATTTGGGCTCGGAGACATAGAAGCTGCAGACCACCCTGCGTATTCGAATCTCTACTTCAATTAACTATGAGGGTACAGGAGCAAGATTTTACTACTCTAAGCCCCATTGCGATACCAATCGACCCTACTCTAAAGTGACCTCTAACCTCAAACCCAACAGGATCCGGCTACGTCTGTGCACGATGACAGAAATCCCTGTTTGGTGCATTCAGAATCCTAATACCGTCAGAGCGTTTAAACGTCCAACCAGCCGCTGCTCTTAAGAGCAAAGAGCAACTCACGGCGCTATATAAATGCCCAGCTACAACACAACCTCGTTGAAAGCAGAGGACATATTAACACCCGATATATCTGCACGACTCTCAGATAGCGTTTCAGCCATGCAACAACGGTGCCTCCATCATACTCACTTCAAATATACGTACAGAAAAAGACTCCAAGTATTATACACACTCATACACACCGGTTTCGTGTTGCGAAGTTGCTGTGAGCATATACTTGGAACACGCGCCGAGTATTTTGATATTTGAACAGAATAAAAGCCACCAACGCCGACTGCAGGAAATTGGAAATGTACATCATGAAAATTATGAATGGTTGCCGATAAATAATGCTCCAACGCTGTGTTCTGTTCTGTTCTCAGCCATCGTCGAAGCGAGGGTTGGCCTCATCATGCACAATCCTTCTCCATTGTTGTCTGTTCTCGACCTTTCTTATCAGTACTGTTGCTCAACTGAGAGTTCAGTCCATGTTCTGATGTTATCCATCCAATTCATTTTTGGTCTTCCACGGGGACGAGAGCCTGGCATTGTGCCCTGGATGATCTCCTTCTCCAAACATCTCTCGTCTTTCTTTCCTCATCGTGTTGCCGTAGTATGCCAGTTTCATTTCCTTTACAGATTTGAGGAGAATAAATTGAACGCGAGCAAAACGGAAACGTGAAGGCGAATAGGGTAAAAGGCAGAGCGGAAACAGAAACCAAAGATGTTTCTGCGGAATACGATAGCAACATCTTGCACACTGTATACTTCATCGGACGACTCGCATCAACAACAATGCAGACACCTGTTACTTGATTGTAAAGGTAAAATTAAAGGAATGTAATGCTATGTAAAGATGGTATGTGAAATCTCCTAAGCGCTTTGTAAGTTACATAAAATGCGCCTTAAAACGTTTTCTGATGCATACATACACGTACATACCTACATACCTATAAACATACATACAAGCATACAAGCCAACATACATACATATATACACTTACATACATTATACATACATACAAACACAAACATATACACATACACATACATTTATGCATACAAACATACATACAATCACACAAAGAAACAAACATAAATACAAACATATATATATTATATACCCTTCCCAATCTTTTCAGTTACTTATGTGAGGGGGTTAGAAGAAGAGCTAGGAGGTTTTACGCACCCTGACACTAAAACACTGAAGTTGCGTTTCAAACCCACGTCTCAAAATGCGACTCGGTCATTCCCATGCATTTGTCGCGTAAGAGATTTCTTGCGGAATGCTGACAAGCTGGAGAGACGACACAAATGAGGATTTATCTTACGACATAAAGGCGTTTCTAAGCCCAATTGCAGATTATATCGTCGGTCAATTGCACCCTATACCGTATATTTTATACGTCCTCACAAGACGAAGCCAACGCGCCCTGGGTTCAATCAATTCTCGGCAGGTTATCTAAATAAAACTTCATTACTAGTATTACCCCGAACCGTACAATTTGTAGCTGTTACGCACAAGAAAGGTCTGAAGGAGAAGAAAATAACGCACCGCTGGCGGGCCGTGTAAGTACGCAAGGTTTCATATTAACTTACACCGCATCCTATTCGTGCTGTCATTATCGCATAATCTAACTCGTCCGGAAGGACAATCATAACACTGGGATTGGCTTTACGGAAAATCCATTATGTTCGTGGCCATGAAAACGGATAGAAATCCAGTTAATCCGGACGGTTCCCAGACTGACATCGACCGATGTCTACTCTGTTCTCCATTATTCACACACTGACCCAGTAGGAGGGGACGGGATACTCCGCATTCTGCGATGCGGAAATCATCTTAACGTCACAATGCGCGCTCGGCTGCTGGTATTACTACAAGTGCCTGTCTCATTTACATCAGGTAACATCAGAACCGCTTCCCAAACATTACTTAATTCGCGTCCATCGAACTCCAACATCTCCGGCAGGACAGTACTACACAGCCCTTCAGCGCAAACTCAAAATTAGCTCATCAGGCGGAACAGGGACATGCTGGATAATTGGTTAGCTTTTTCAACCGACTGAACACGGCTGCCAACGTCTCTATTGCGGACCAACGTCGTCTGGATTCCTCGCCTAATCCTCGTGTCAAACGACGCTGAAGCTCGTTTGTTTCGCATGTGCAGGGCCTATAAACGGATATGATCGAGAGGCCGACTCTGCGTTTCGGCTCCAACTAATCAGAGCTCGATTTGCAGACCGGAAAAGGGGTCCAGCATTTCCTGTTATGTCGGCGAGTGGCGGATTTTATGTTCTATAGCAGATTTCCTGGACGCCGTGTTTTGATCTACGGATCTGTTTGCCGCGTAACGACAAGTGCGTGTTCAGAAAGTGTCGGAAATTGCCGGACGATGATGTGTTATTCATGCTTGAGACGTTTTAACGGTTCTACTGTGTCGTTACGCTAAGTTACTTTTATCTGCTGTCTGTTCCACTAACTTCGTCCTTTAAGAAATCGCAAACCCTCGAGGCGAACTTCCATGCCAGTCCACGATATATACAAGTTGCTTCGTAGTCTGTAGAAGATAAGAAATGGTTCAAATGTCGGATGAAAAAAGCCGAGACACAGAGTTATGTCCTCACGGTAATTAGATTCATTGCACGAATCGTTTGAAGAGTGAAGCCACAGAGATATACGGCCATTTTACTGCAAGCTCCGTTGGTCTCTTGCAGTTTCGGCTTTTTGTCCTACTGATCATGGCAGAATTAATACTGCTGTCGAGATGTCATGATTAGTTTCCTCGACGCCCTGCAAGCTCTGCGGTAGGCAATTATGTGATTTCCCTATTTTCTCCCAACGTCGTTTCAGACTAAAACAACTCTCGCCATTTTGCCACTGGCTTAGAAGGTCTTCTAACGCAAGTACAAGCCGATGCAAGTTTAACCAGCTCCCAAAGCATAACAACAACAACAACAACAACAACAACAACAACAACAACAACGATACAGCCCTATTTGTGTTTATTCACAAGCTCACTGACAAACCGTTACATTGACACAGCAGATGCAGTTTCTCTGTAAAAACACCTGCTGTCTGAGCCGCTTTGAAAACAGTTCTGCGTTGATTAGAGCATCGGCTATGTTGCTGTGCCTGATCGAGTGATAAGAAAATGCAACTGAACGGCTGGATATAAAATAATGTAAACTAGATGATTGCCCGTCCTAAGACGGTATAAAACAATTTGGAAATGTATTTTCCAGTGTTATGTGAGTCATTAAACGTAACATAACCCAAATAATAATAATAATAATAATAATAATAATAATATAAAATAATAATAATAATAATAACAAACTAGACGAATAGGGCCCATTCCAGACAATTCTACACTGTAAATAATGTTGAAGTCCCTGAGGGATCCTGTTTACCTATAATAATAATAATAATAATAATAATAATAATAATAATAATAATAATAATAATAATAATAATAATAATAATGATAATGATAATGATAATGATAATGATAATGATAATGATAATGATAATGATAATGATAATAATAATAATAATAATAATAATAATAATAATAATAATAATAATAATAATAGTAAATTAATACCGGTAATAATATCGTTCACATATGCGTGGCGCCAGCTGGCGAAACGCCGGAGAGATATTTGCCCGTCCTAAATACGGTATAAAACAATTTGAAAATGTAATTTCGTTCGTTCGTTTGAATCCGTTAGTTTAAGACAGCAGTCCTTTACGATATATTGAAATTTAGGTAGAATTAAGTTTGAATCGAACGTCCATTGCAATGTGGCGATTTGTAAACAGTGACGTCATTGATGATTAATATTCAGAGATAGTGTATACTGTATTATACAGCCAGCGTCGTTGCCAAATGCCGCATGATTATCAGCCATTAATAAGTACAGCAAATTTCCACAGCGACTTGGAGTCAAGATGTGCCGTCCGAAATGGAATCGTATATTTATAAGTTGTCGTAAGTGCGATTTCATTCGCTGTTCGGGGAATTAGACTCGCCACGGACAAAGACACCGAGGATCATTAGCACTGGAAGTAATTGTGAAAATCATCTAAGAAAATCCGTCCTAGAAGAACAGTCGATGTTGGACGATACATGCACGACGCCGTGTTCATTCCGATAACGACGCAATCAAATTCATTAGAGCAGATTAGAGATTTGAGTACCGGGTATGCATTAAACAAGCGCAACAATTATTGAAATATGAAGCAATAACAAAATGATGATGATGCCCCTTTCCAGTACCCGGTGGATTTCAAGCCAAGCAACGTGAAACGTTATTAACCACGATCACCGAAGACGAAGAGGGAATTTTTAAGCTTTGAGCAAAGGATGTTGGCTACATTATAAACGAGGAAGTGGGGCACTCCAAATGGTGGCACGCAAATGCGTGCCGATCAGAGAGAATATGAGCATACCAAGAACAGTTACACCAAATATTGAACAACGAGTCGAGTTCTGGCAAAGTACATGGAGCGTGTATTAGAAAATAATCGCCAAATACAAGGTTTCCGTCCGGCACATAGCTACACAACCACCTTGTTTTGCAATAACGAAGATATAACCGAATTTGTCACAACAGTGTTGATGCGGACGGCAAAGGAACCGATTCGCCATCTGCAACCGAGGCTAAATCCGAATGCGTGAGCACGTGCCGCGGCTGGACAGGTTTATGCAGGAAATCCAATCTAGCAAGACACCTGAGGACATGATGCGTGCGGCGACATGCTCATCAAGTTGTTGCGCAGTACAAGATCTCTTTCTCTCTAAGGAATCAAGACCAGCAAAGCGTGCCATAGCTGGCTGAGATATTGGCGTCACTTATTCCCGTTCATCGGGTGATACAACATATCCTTTCTTTGGAAAGACGAAATTGGCCACGCAGTGTTTTAATAAAGGCGATACATAATTACAGGGACGTCACTTGGGGTAGGGGTAATCCCCCTTGATATTTGAAAAAAGGGAAAAGGATGGAACAAGAAACGGAGTAAGAAGAAATTGGTAAAAAGGAAAAAATGATACTCAAATTCAGGGACGTCATATCATGCAGCATTAGCTTAAAGTTTTGCACGTGTAGACATGGACGGCGATCCCGGGAGTTCGGTCGAGAGGGACAAGACCCCATCTTTAACAGTGGGGGGGCACAGTATACAGTTGTGCCCCAAATTTTGAAGAAACACCAAAAAAGGTCAACAAATTTGTCTCACCTCTTTTTTGACAAGATCAGTTCATGTGTCCCATGCCCCCCCCCCACATGTCAAACAAGATCGCCGCCAGTGCATGTAGACTAAATACAAAACTTAACAAGCAGGCCAAGTTCCCCGGAAAACTACTCAAATGACGTCTCTGCCGCCCCTCCTCCCTGAGAAAAACTGAAATGACGTCCCTGCATAAATACCCAGAGACGTTGTATCCCTGATGGTATCGTATTGAGTGTATGATAGATTGGTTTATCATATTCATGAATGTATTGTATTGATTGCATAATTAATTTTGTGGTTGACTGTATGATTGATTGCATGGTTGATTGTAATCGTAGTTGTATCGTATTGATAATTATTAACTGCATGGTTGATTGTATTCCTCATTTTATTGCATTGATTCAATTATTGATTGCATGGTGGACTGCATCCGTGATTGTATCACACTGATTGTATGATTGATTGTATTTATGATTGTATTCAAAATTGTATCGTTTTGATTCTATGACTGATTGCACGGTTGATTGTATATATGATTGTATAGTACTGATTGCAAATTGATTGGATGGTTGATTGTTTCTGACTGCATCAACTGAATGGTAACGCAGTGTAGCTTCTGCGCAAATTCCTGAACCAATCCCATAATCCCATAATGCATAACCTCACATGCAATTATGCAAAAGCTTGACCTCACTTTATTAATAGGTATTCTTGACCTAACCTTACAAAGCAGGTCCAAGGCACACGACCGAAATCGTGTACGTTACTTACCGGAATAACACACGCGTACCCAGGGGCGTAACTTTGGCCTAAAAAGTGGGGGGTACCAATACCTTGGTCTAAAACGTGGGGGGTACCAATTTCTTCTCCACTTTCGTTTTTCGCATGATAACCATTTTGAACATATTCCGTGCCAGTATTCTCAGTAATTTTGGCTCTCGATTTACCTGTGTATCTAAGCACTTCATACTTTTGGCGGAGATTGCGTTCTCTGGGAAGGCACAATAATAAAATATTAATTGACATTGTTTAAAAAGTGGGGGGTACAGTACCCCCCAGTCCAAAAAGTGGGGGGTACGGGTACCCCTCGTACCCCCACAAATTACGCCTATGCGCGTACCGTACGTACGTTGTCGAAAAGAATAACGCACGCGTACCGTACGCGGACGCTAAAAATGTAATTGCAGTGACACAGAGACCGATACTGAGCAGATGAGTGATGCACACGAGTGAATGGATTTATTATTGCTTGACTATGTGACTGGCTGACAATGACAGGCTAGATAATAGTAGCTAGAGCGTAGAACTAGAGCTATCATCTATGTACTAGAAGGAGAGTTTTGTTGGAATTTTTTACTTGTGCATAATGTTGTGTATTCTATTTTCGTCATGAACTGATGTCAACGTACGCCAACGTACGGCATAATAACGTAGCCTATGCGTAGGCTACCGTACGTACTTTATATAGGGTGACTCGATAGGTCGAGAACGATTTTGAATGCAGAAAAATATATGTTATACACAATATAATATGGAAAGTTGTATACTGGAGGATAGGTTGTTCAAATGAGAATGTTACGCAAAAAAATTAGATCACTAGCTCACTTATTAAAAGTTTAGCGCCAATATCCGTGACGTCATCAAATTCGTACCAAGCAAACGTCCAGTTAGGCCGAAAACAATATTGTACGACCATCATTGTTAATCCACACAATTAATTAATTACTAGAAATTATCATTTAGTATTTAATAATGTTTCCTTTACTCTTTATTACAGCCTCAAGTCGATTAGGCATCGAGCCGATTAGATTTTTCAGAGTTGTCAGAGGTTTCGATGTCCATGCCTTACGAAGCCGACGTTTTAAGGTGTTCAATGTCTGGGGTTCGGGATCGGCATAAACAGTTGCCGCCATAATACTCCAAACATTTTCTATTGGTGACAAATCCGGCGAATTAGGCGGCCAGTCCCCCGGTGAGATGTATCCATTGATATTTTTGTTCAACCATTCGACTGAAGCTTTTGATGTGTGTGCAACTGTGCACGTGCACCGTCTTGTTGAAATAATCCTTCGCCGTTATTATGAAACATTTTTGTGGCTGTTAACTGAGCGCAGACTGCAGTTCGCTGGAATGCGGGTTTGACTTCTTTCTCCAGTATCTCATTAATGTAATAACTCGAAGTGACTGAAGTTTTATTTGGAATGATATGAATTTTTGTTAATCCAAGAGATGTCATGCCTCCCCACACCATAACTGAGGGACTGAACTTCACCTGTGGAGCGCACGGAACAGAACCTTCTTGTGATCCCCACACAACGTCGTTCTTACTGTTAGGTACGTGGTAGAGTTTGAAGGGCGATTCATCACTGAACATAACACGCGACCATTCAATATCCTTAAACTTCTTCGCGAAGTTTACTCGGCGAACTTTGTAAGCATCAGTTAACTTTGGGACTTTTTTCTCTTGAAACTCTTCCATTTCAGCGTCGTCCGCATAAAACGCCTTATTGTCTCTTTGCTTCCAGCAATGCGTTTGTGTTTTAACCGACGTTCTAATTTTCGCAAACTCTGTCCTCGCCGATATTTAGACTGTTTGATAAGTTTTGAGCGGCAGCAGTCAGCACGGACTTACGACCACCGCGATATCGATTCCGCAGCGTCTCGTTTGGACTCTGCTTGTAGCGTTTGGCCAACTTGCTAATCCACGATTTAGAACGACCCAATTTCTTTCCTATAACACTGTAACTGTACTTTTCTTCCAATAATGTAATAGCTTGAGCCCTAATTTGCGATTCATTTAAGGCCGCCATTGCCTAATCGGCGTATTCACTAGTCAATGATAACGCTGCACTTGTTTACGTTTGCTTGGCACGAATTTGATGACGTCACGGATATTGGCGCTAAACTTTTTAATAAGTGAGCTAGTGATCTAATTTTTTTGCGTAACATTCTCATTTGAACAACCTATCCTCCAGTATACAACTTTCCATATTATATTGTGTATAACATATATTTGTCTGCATTCAAAATCGTTCTCGACCTATCGAGTCACCCTATAGGAAGAGATAACGTACGTTCCGTGTACCACAGTTACGCACACCTCTGAACTAACCTCACGTTGCAATTCCTCGACCTTGCTCTACGCTGAGTCTCCAGTGTATATACTTAATGCGTATTCCTTACATAACCAGGTTTGTAAGTCAATTATGCACGTCCTTGACCTAATGAACCTTATATAGAATTCCTTGACCTACGTATGGGGTTCTGTTCCCCGTCACCAACTCAAATGACCTTCAGCTTTGTTAAAGCACTAAACAAATTAATGATGAGGCGGTTAATTTTGCACAGAAAGCTAAACACCAGCTGTTCTTCTTAAGAACATGCCAACCGGTTGCCTACGTTGCAGTATAAGGAGTCCATTATATTATTCATAACGACCATTAGCAATATTAAAATCTTACGAAACTGTAATCGTATTTTGCGTTTAAGCCAATTTACGTAGCTTCGACGGAAGAGAGCTACTCTCAGACGCTTTACAGTGTCAAATCATACAACTGTATACAGTGTATAAGCTACGATGACGGACCACGCAGACAAATCAGGTGGCCCCGTGACATTTGTCGATACTTGGACCACGCAGACAAATCAGGTGGCCCCGTGACATTTTGTCGGTACTTGGACCACGCAGACAAAATCTGGTGGCCCCGTGACATTTGTCGATACTTGGACCACGCAGACAAATCAGGTGGCCCCGTGACATTTTGTCGGTACTTGGACCACGCAAACAAAATCAGGTGGTCCCGTGACATTTTGTCGGTACTTGGACCACGCAGACAAAATCATGTGGCCCCGTGACATTTTGTCGGTACTTGGACCACGCAGACAAAATCAGGTGGCCCCGTGACATTTTGTCGGTACTTGGACCACGCAGACAAAATCAGGTGGCCCCGTGACATTTTGTCGGTACGTGGACCACGCAGACAAAATCAGGTGGCCCCGTGACATTTTGTCGGTACTTGACACCGCTGCACGGATCCGAGACGTGGTCGATAAGCAGTGACAAACAAAACCAGACAGGAGGCGGCACATCCCAGGTGGCTGAGGAGAATTCTGCATGTCGCATGCCGTGATAAAACGTCGAATAAAACTGTAACAGAACGGACGGAAGGAGAGGATATGGCGAACAATGAAAGCGAAGATTAAAACGGATGGGACATGTAGTTCGTATGGATAAAGATAGACGAACCAACGAAGTGATGACCTGGATTACTGAGCGGAAACGAGAACAGGAAGATAAAGTTTATCCCCTTTGCACGCACTTCCATCATGCAACGCCGGGCTTTCTCTGTCGTTGGCCCGACCACCTAGAATAGCCTCGCACTGGGGCTGCGTCTCCTACCAAGGACTAATTCCCCGCTTTTTACTTAGACCCCTATCTTTAAAACAGCTCTTTTCAGCCGTGCCAGAGCCGGGAATGAGTAGGCATTCTTGAAGGGGCGCTATATCAAGTTTTGATTGATTGATTGATTGATTGATCGATTGATTGATTGATTGATTGATTGATTGATTGATTGATTGATTGATTGATTGATTGATTGATTGATTGATTGATTGATTGATTGATTGATTGATTGATTGATTGATTGATTGATTGATTGATTGATTGATTGATTGGGAGATTTGGCCGGAGACCAACTGAAGATGTTCGGGGATGTCGTGGGACGAGGCCATGGAGGACTGGCGATGGACAGAGATGGATGGAGAAGCTGTGTTGCCCGATGTGCAGACCGCCATGGGAACGACTAAGCACTAAGCAAGTTTCTTCACACGTTGCAAAAGACGAATTCGTGATTGCGCTGCACGCAATTAAAGCTATGCGTCTGAGACAGCAAGCAACGAAAGGTGCCAACAAAGCTGTATACGGTCAAGAATGGTGCCAAGTAAAGGTACAGAAAAGCACCTAAGAGGCCTTTCTCACCTACGTGTTAGATTGGCACCGTCGAAGCCGTGCTCGCAAGCACAGCAAAGTTGAGCACCATTGAGTGTGGATAGAAATGTTATTATTACTAGAGTATTTGCCCGTCATTATGACGCGTTGAAAAAGAAAATGAATGGATTGATAGGAAGAGAAAAGCACTTGTTTATTGGAATGCTCCTAATAATGACTCGTTCAAAGTTGAATAATTTGTATTCCTAATCATAATCGTAATCTCGAGACTTCTAAAAGCAGTCTGTTGTTGGATATCTTTAGTTTTGTCAACGCCTCGCCGATATTCAAGAATACGAGGTTAAATACACCAGTTATAGAATAGATTACTATTATTATTATATAAGTTTTGCAATATAATAATGATTTACCGCGCAAACTTCTGACTTCTTGTCACTTGTGTATCCCACTGTCATGAACACGCATTGCTCTTACTCCCATGACTTCATATTTTGGCCCCATTTCTCGGCCTTCTCGAAAATGTCATTTCTCTCACACTTAATTAAATCACAAAAAAACTACATATTCACTGCATCTAACTTCACATACAGTAAATCAACATAACTCTAGTTGTATTTAATAAGACACGATGTGTAACATAAAGGACATCGTTACACCCATCCTACCGAAGCAAGACCATTGCGATCGATATATTCTGTCTTAAGGTCTGTCATTGGCGCACTTCTGAACTTTGGAAGGAGGGCAATATTAAATGCCGTTGTATTGTATTGTACTTAAAAGATGCTATATTAAGTCTTCTGATAAACACACAACCACACACACGCACACACGAACGCACGCACGCGCGCGCACTCACATACATATATTGCATCCTATAATTATGTATCTGAATCTATGCAGTACAGTTCCGAAATTCCGCATCTTCCTGTATCCCAAGCACAATCTGAGTAAATTGAAATCGATGACCGGCGCGGCTTCCTATCTCTGCAGGAAATTAATCCGAAAAGGGAGAAAAGAAAGCAACCAGTAGAAGATTCAGCAGCAGGAGCAGCAGGTTGGCACAGATGGCCTGCAGAGAAGACCTGATCGCAGAGGCCGCGACAGCACCGATGCAGCCACGACTCACGGTCGGATAATGAGGAGCTTAAAGAATTTATATTGAGGCTTAAAGAATTGCTATTGATCAAAGATCAAGTGGAACTGCATCACCCTCTGAATATAGATAACTAACTGCTCATGATCGCATACGACTAATAGCAGGAAACCAGTGCAGCAACTTCTAAGACAATGTAATTGAAATGCAGTGCTACTTAATGCGGTGTGATTTCACGCAAATGTGCCCCACCGAATAAAGAGATCTCTGCTAGAAATCGCATTTCAATCAACAGACAACTTCTAAGTCAACGTAAAGGTAATGTAAACACGCACCGTGAATCAGTGGCGTACGGAGCCGAAATGCCGCCCGGGGCGAGGGCTCAAAATGCCGCCCTTGGCCACTTAAATTTTTATATGCTATTATCTCTAAGATATTGCTTGACGATCGTATTATGTATACAATTTTATTTTATACAGTTTATAGTCTCTCTTAGTTTTTAACTTTTCGCTGTATTTTGTAATTATCCGTTTTAGGCCTAGCTACTGAAATCCATTTTACTAGATACGGTACTAAAACATTTTATTACATGACTTGCGACTGTCGCTGACTCGCTGTGATGTGTACAGTACACTAGTACAGTACATACATGCATATCATATTTCTGTCTTCCTGACTGACTCCTTTGGATCTTGACCTGGAACCGATTCGATCCCCCCCCCGCCTATCGATTTTGATTTGTCTAAGCGCCTGTGAATAATCTGGTTCCCGCGACTTCGCTTTTTGGGGCGCTGTAGAAATCCGGAGATTACGATTACGATAACGATTACGATTACGATGTTATAACTGCCATAATTAATATTATCATTATGCTATTAACTTTAATTTGCGAGCAAACACACATCAAAATTAATTCTTCCAGCCATCTCTATTTCAATGGACAGCATTGCCAAATTCCTCAATCGCGTGTCGCTCATTGTGCACCTTAAATAACTCTTAATCAGTTTCAGTTTTGAAAAACATCTCTCACAGCTAACATATACTGATACTGATACATTGTTAAAAATATGCGCAGTGCAGTGGTTAAGGTACGGATATACTCCGCGTATCTGCACACCGCACTTCACAGACCATTGTAAAACTGCCAATGCTTCCCAGCCTTTGCCAGTCTTGCCCTGTAATTACCACGTAACTCTGAATAATTATACTGAAGTGCGATCGATATATTCTGCCGCTCATAATCCAGACGATCAAGTCATTAATTCGTTTAGATGCCTATTATATATTATGATTATGAAGGGCGGCATTACAAGAATACTATGCTGTTGCTGTGTGAAGTCTGTTGCTCTGCTTACAGTTTACTACATGAATGCAATTGCGCCTCCTTTTCTGCAATTCTCTTTAGTGTTTAATGTACACGTAGACCTCTTAGAGTGATGCGGCCCCTAATGATCAACGGAAGCCAAGCCGACTTCACCAAAGTAACGGTTTCTTTCTATCCTTCTTTTTCTTTCTTTCTCTCCTATTTGTTCATTTTTTATCCTAAATTCACTTTTTATTTTTCTTCAACCCTATTTTGCCGCCCCTGCAAAAGTGCCGCCCGGGGCGACTCGCCCCCTCTGCCCCCCTTCGGTACGCCACTGCCGTGAATGAAATATCGCTTCTTAAAATCGCATTCTAATAAAAACCGCCATTAAAAACATGCGCTATATTTTGTTCAGTTTGAAGGAGACTGGGATAAAGCAACCTAAAACAAAAAATAAACAGAACAAAATCACAAAACAAAACGAAACTTCGAGTCCTCCCTCCACTGGAGATGTAACTTCTAGATACATTCAATCTGACAGTGGACATAATTATTCTGTCCCTGACTGATAACTCGTCTACTGAACAAAGAGTTAAACGCTTCCCATTACTCTACGCCATGGTAAGCATCGTTTAATGCAAATTTGTCTAACTAACAAGATCACTGCTTTAAACCACATTTCATTCAGCAGGGAGCCAACACAGTAACATGTAAACTAAAAAGAAATGTACCTTTTGACATCACATCGCTGTTTTAAATCGCACTCTGCGACGCAGGGATATAGCAACTTATTAAAGCCTGTAGCGGCCGAGCGAAGAGTGGAGCGACCAGGGAATGAAAAGACAGAAGGTCTTGAGGTCTGAAGGAGCTATACCGAACAAACAGTTGCGCATAAGAGTTACAAATTTGAACTGGATGCGCTGGGGCATAGGAAGCCAGTGGAAAGTGTCCCGAATGAAGGCAGATATGTGGGCAAACCTCGGAGATCACCAATAAGGCGGACAGCAGCGTCGAGTATTGACCGAAGCTGGGAAATGTTTAGTGAAGAGACACCAGCATAGATGGAGTTGACGATGTAATGAAAATGTGTCAAGAGTGATAAAAAAATCTCTGCTTTAGATCGCAATTCACATATCAGGAAGCCAGTGCAGCAACATGACCACAGGCGCTGTCATCACACTTGATCAAGATGGAGCGGTGGAGGAGGATTTCGTCCCATTCCTGTTGTGTTCTGTCACTCCAGAAACACGCAGAATGACAAGACGTGCATGACAACAGACAGCTGGAAGCCAGTGCATCTATACGACCAATATCCCTAACACAGACCAACCTGACTTCAGGAAACGTGGCAAATTTGACAGACGAACGATATTATAATTACGATTCCTGTTGGAAGAAGCCAAACCGTGAAAACGCAGGTCTGTTACTGTCTCCTGTGACATGACTGCGGATAAATGTTGTTAGACGAAGCCACACTGAAACAGCAGACACTAATTTCGCCAGAATTAACACTCAAACACATCGAGTGTCTAGTGATAGAGTGCATTACCTGAGCCGAGTATAGCCAGACACTACTGCGGCATTTTTAAGTAATCAGACAAAACTGTCTGGTGGCAGGTGACAGCGAGTGTGCCTTGACACTAGACAGATTACGTCAGCCATTACGCAGTGCAGTCATTGTTGCATATATAGCTAGACATTGTTATGGCCTGGTGAGGAAACTGGACACAACTTCTTTTGACTGATTTCTCTAAAGTGAGTGTACTTTGACACCAGACACTTACTGTTGGCCAGCGTTTTAGCCACACTAGTGTTGCTTTTATCAGTCATTACTGTAAGTACGTGTAAAAATACATCCGCGGCTGCAGAGACAGTAAGAGGCCTTGGAGCAGTGAACTGGTAAATTAATGCGACCGTTCTGCAAAGGAAGTCTTTCCGATATTTGCGTCGCAATTACTTGAGACGAAGTCTCTGACGATAAGATGAGTTTTATGGGCGGAAAATCGGAGACGAAGCATGCCAATCACGGCCGTGGCAAGTCATTTCCACGCCGGGCGACGGGAGGGAGGGCAACACGATAGGGAGGCAGTTTCCGACGGGCTGTCTGTCTCCCACTGCTGATACGGAGATGTTTTCATTTCTTGCGAAAAGTAGGCGCTACAAAATACCTTGGTCAATGCATTAATGTACATATGTATTTACTTGTAATTGTGCTATTTATATAGAGCCTCATTTGTAGAACTCATAAAAGGCGGAAGTAGGTATGTATGTAAGTGTCAATGTATGTAACCATGTATGTATGCTTACGTCTTCGGGTACGTGCATATGTATGTATAATATTGTATATATGTATGTAGACAGGTATGTATGTATGCATGTATGTGTGTATGAATGAATGTATGCATGCATGTATGTATATATGCATAGTTTTGTATACATGTATATATATGTGTGTGTGTAACGTGGGTGTTGACCTCCCGAGATTGGGGGTTGCCGATTACAGTTTCAACGCTACGCTTAAATACTCATTCTGTCGGCGTCGCTTGGTCTACATAATTATTTTTTTGCACGTGCAGGATTTCCAACACCCTGTGCGGTTTGACCACAGCACGACCCTTATCACAGTAGATAAGGGAATCCCTTTATCTACTCGTCACACGCTATGCATTCCTGCCACGTCTATGCATAGCACAGATCTCTGCCTCTGCTCATTCCTGTCTGTCTGTCTGTCTGTCTCTCTATTTCTGTGTGTGTCTGTCTGACTGACTGTCTGTCTGCTTCCGTCTCGCTCTGTCTCTCTGTCCCTATCTCTCAAATGCCTGTGTGTTTGTATGTATGTAAGTATGTAAAAGCAGTGAGGACAGTCTGCCTAGGCAAATAACATGGAGGCCTGGTGAAAGTCCAGTGGCGCCGCCAGGCTTAAAAAATTGGACGCACACCCCTCCCGTCTTCTCCCATCTGCACCCGTCCCCTATCTACCACTCGTAGTCATACACTGAAAATGACTTAGAGTGACTCATAAAAGTACAGTATAACTACTATAACACATGCATATGATATCACAATTTTTTATTATGATATTATTTATACATAGGCTACTGTATGGTAAACTATAATTACACAGTGAAATTGTTAAAACAAATAGCGATGCGATGCCTAATCCTTGTGTGGATTTGATTTGGTGGGTGGACGCACGTGCGTCCAGTGCGTCACGCTGCCGGCGCCCCTGGAACAGTCCATGGGCGTCCGCAGAAATGTTGTAACTCAAGAATACGCATCAACAGCAAGTATAGTCTGTCAGCTGCTCGGCACATAACCAGCCTACACTCGGAGCGTATTCTGGGCATACGTAGGCGACACCCACAGACAAGAGAGTGCAGATCATGTGGTTCAGCGCGGATCGTCCGACGCCAGGCTGGTTGGCCCGTGACGCGGGGGAGCTGTAGGAGGCGGACGCGACCAAGACGTAAATCGACGTCAGCTGGATATTAGTACCTGGCCAGAACCACGGAGACCAAGACCAGACCACTTAATGAGACCATTTACGAGTTAAGGCACTGGCTACATCGGTCGTTGTTTGCACGACGCCGAATAACGACCGCTTGCCCGGTCGACTCTCGTCCGCGTCCGCGTTCGTCTTAGAGCAAATTCGAAGCGCGTATACGCCAATGGGACTTTACGACTTCAAAGCTCCTTGCTTCTAATCTGTTCTGATCTATCGTAGTCTCGAAGCTCCTTGGAAGCAATTTCCAAGTGCAGCCATAGGACGAAGAAGACTTTATTCCTGCAAGGCGTCTCGCTTCTAATCTACGCTGATCTCTCCTGAAAAGCCTTAATTCCAAGTGCACCACGGAGGAATTATAGGGCTGTAGTATGAATTAAGATTTATCACTCATAAATATAATCTGATCAAATCCTAACCAATCTTATCTTACATCATCATACATGAGAAGCGAATTCAGACCACGTGCATGAACGGGATTTTATGACGACAGGATTTCTCACTCTTAATCTAGTCTAATCATATATCTGACGAGAAGCAAATTTCAAAGGCACTGAGAAACAGGGCTGTGTAATCGTACTGGTAATTGTAATTACATTTATAAAGCACCTCTTCGAGAAAACCACTCGGAGCTGTTCCCATGACAACACAATACAATGATCAAATAAGACACTACTCGGAGCTGTTCCCATGACAACACAAGACAATGATCAAATTAGACACTACTCGGAGCTGTTCCCACGACAACACAAGACAATGATCAAATAAGACACTACTCGGAGCTGTTCCCGTGACAACACAAGACAATGATCAAATAAGACACTACTCGGAGCTGTTCCCGTGACAACACAAGACAATGATCAAATAAGACACTACTCGGAGCTGTTCCCGTGACAACACAAGACAATGATCAAATAAGACACTACTCAGAGCTGTTCCCATGACAACACAAGACAATGATCAAATAAGACACTACTCGGAGCTGTTCCCATGACAACACAAGACAATGATCAAATAAGACACTCTTCAATCACTTGCGAAACAGAGGCACTGAAAGGAAAGGAAGCTTACAATAGCGCAGAAAGGGAGACATCTAGGAAATTGGAATTACGAGTACTACAGTTCCACTTTACCACTTTTCCACTTCTGTGCGAGACCTAGGCATGAGCAAATGATTAGTTTCAAATTGGGGCACATAGTTTATAAAACTGTGAACTCGGGCCAGCTACAATACTTAAAATCGGTTCTCATTTCCCAGACTTTTCATTATTCAACGATTTCATCTGATTATCTTTGTGTAGCCATACCTAAATCAAGAACTGTTCTTGGTGAACGAGTTATTTTCGGTTGCTAGGCCTACTTCTTGGAACTCTCTCCTTGTGTCTGTCCTGACTGCTAACTCTGTCCCTGTGTCTGTGCGCTCTGCTCAGTCGCTTGTCATTTCCTTCTCCACTTAAAACTTACATCTTTCAAATTGCTTATCCACCACAGGCTGCCTCTCTGTCTTACGGACTGAACTTCTGGATATTGACCTGATTACGGCTTGGTTTTGGTGTGCCGTCGGTTGATGCCTTGTGCATTAGACACCGGCACAAAAGAATTCACTAATTACTAATTACAGTTATGTGAAGACAGTATGTAGAACATGCTTTTATCATCTGTGCCAGATCCGCAGTTTACACCAATCGTTTTCTCCTCAGGTTACTTCTACACGCGCTACTCACTCTGTCCCAAGGCTGCTTCATCTCTGATGCACGCATTTGTATGTACCAGAGTCGCCTATTGTAATACCATCTATGCAGACCTGGCCCCAGTTAGCTACACCGGTTAGTGTATAGACTACCTCCCATGCGCCTCTGTGTCACAGAGAGTACGGATCGCAGTTAGCCTGCCGATGCTGGCTTATTTTAAATATTTAAATCTCGGGCGACCACGGTCCGTACACAGGGACCTTAAATTGCGTGGCACCCATTCAAACGGGCAGCGGTGGTGAAGGATCTCACCCGATCAATCCATTTAAAATGAGCAGAGGTCACACGGTCGTTGTATAATAACGTGAACATTTACACAGTCATGCCTCTCTCCATTTCACATTACCCGACTTCAACCTGTGTTTTAAATACAGCGGCTTGGTTACTCGTTAGGAACCAAAATTTCGGTCATATTTCTGCCTACACGCAGATTTGTAGATACAGATTACAGGATTTGTGATGCAACATGATTAACGTAATAGCCATGGCAGACTTGGGAATCCTGAACATTTTCTTTCGTAAAGACTATGGATTGGTAAATACAACCGGACGTTTACAATAAACCGTTCAAATAGCTTTCAAGAGCTTTTCCGAAATTGCTTTGTCTGATACACTGACGGATTCAACCAAATCCGAACGGTCTGCGGCTAAGAATCGCAATTCAATCACAGTCCTGCGCTGCATCCATCCGCATCCATTTCCTCTGATGCAATTTGATTTGACAACAGGTTTCCCGTCGCCTACTAACTCCCGTTTCCACGAGGAACCCTCCAGGTTCACTGCGAACTGAGTTCGTCTGCTAACGCAATTCGTGCTCCGTTAATACTGTTGAATGTGGCATTTATATAACGCCAACTCTCCGCTTACACTTCTCCGCAGCACTCCCGAACTGACAGCGTCCACTAAAACGTAAGTGTACACGTTTTTATATAGCCACCGTATGACCTCGACCCTGCTCATTTTTTCAATGAATTGATCTGGCGAGATCCTTCACCACCATCCCCCGTCTGAATGGGTGACACGCCATTTAAGGTACTAGTGTACGGACCGTGCTAGCCCGAGATTTAAACCTTTGAAATAAACCAGCATCGGGAGGCGATCCGCATACTGTCTAACACAGAGGCGCATGAGACGCAGCCTACACGCTCTAACCCATGTAGCTAACTAAGCCAGTAAACTGTCATAATGCAATAAGCAATTAGACGTGGAGTGTGTCGACATAAGTATTGCAGATGGCTGCAAATATGCGGACTTCCAACTACCGCTGCAGTTGTATTTGTAAAAAAATCAAAATTTATATAGCGCCACTTGAAGAGAGACTCATGAGAGGCGCTCTACTCAAAGCGTTGTACTCTCAACTACTCAGACACGGGGCAAACATAATCGAGCAGCCTTGAAACACTTCGAGCATATAGCGTCTGTGTGTGTACGGATGTCTCGATTTGAACCATTTCCAGTGCTTTTTTTAGCTGGAACGCGCCGAAACGGCACCTTTTTCAGCTCTTAAAAAATTATTTATTTATTTAAATAATAAACACAATAATTTAGTTATTTAATTTAATTTCAGTGTTTTGAACTATTTTCAGTGTTTATGGAGACCCCTCCCAACCCCTAACCCCGTTTCCCCGGAATTTTAACCCGTCCATAATTGTTTCGTTCCGGAACCTATTGTTCCGTTCCGGAACCTTTTTTCCTAGAAAAAAAAGCACTGACGATTTCTATATGTGTATGTATGAACGTAGGTATGTGTGAATGTATTACATTTAGTTGCAATTAGTAACATCTATAGCGTCGGTGTCTACTGCACAAGG